>AWWV01011145.1:0-30183 GCA_001974805.1 Corchorus capsularis
GTTAGCACTATATATTACCAAAAGTATAGATGTGCTTCGCCAAAAAAAAAAGGTATAGATGTGCTATTCTGTGTGCAAACACCATTAATTAAAATTACAATAAGAAAAAAATCTAGCCAAATCGACAATTTCAAGGATTTTTTTTGAATTTTTTGGTTTTTTTTGCCCCCTGACATCTTTTTGCTCTACACGAAGAAGAAGTTGTATTGCCCATGCTTGAAACTGGTTTTGATTCTTCAAGTTTTCCACATATTCTTGCAAATTACCAAGAAGGCTGTGCGATCTCATCCCTAAAGTTTCTTGCACCAAAGAGGGATTAACTTCAAGGATAACATTTTCTTCCTCACAATATTAAATTAGCCTAAAGATTGTTAAGATCTTCAACCAAATTATGAAAAGGTGTTGAACAAATCAGGAATTAAATGTTAAGATTCAAAGGGAAATGAAAGAAAGAAGAGGAGATTGAAAACTTGTACAGAGAAAATAGAAAAACTCTCTCACAAAGAAGTTCCAAAAACTCTCACTAAGGAGTCCAAAAAAAAACAAAGAAAACAAATTGACATCAAATGTCTATAAAAGTCTTCTATGATTGGGTGAGAAGAAAAAAAAACTTCAATTTTTTCTGTTCGAAAGATTCGAACGCAGAGAAATGTGCAACATATAGGAAAAGCAATTTTTTTTTGCAATAAAAAAGCAATTTAATTATTATTATATTAGTAAATGATATGAAACATCCTTGATCCTTCTCTGTCACGTGTAATATAGTTCTTTTTTGTTTTAATTATTGTTTTTTGTCCCATGATAATATTATCTAAGCTTATAACATGCTCCAAATCTGACATAGAATTCGATTTGTTTCCCTCCGAGTCCGAGTGACCGAGTCCGTGCATAAAATAAAGATTTTTTAAAATTGAATATCTACAGTAACTCGTTTTTGTACAGACTAATTATGGTGGGATGACATGTCAGTTTAATTCTCCTCTCATCCTCTGCATGTCGTAAAAATGTAAAATGCACCACATGCGAAATGCCTTGAGAAAAAGGCAAATATTAAAAAAAAAATTGTAACTTTGGCAGAAGAAAACATCCTCCGTTATTCTCTACTTACACTATTGTCTATGTTGTTTTTAAAACAAAATCGATGTGCTACATTAGTTCCAATATTTCCATGGAATTTTTCTCTACTAATTCTTCAAATTGTTTCATGACGTTTGTATAAATGTTAAAATAAAGGTCTAACCTTCTAATTTGATTAATTAAGTCCCTAATATTGTAAAATTAACTCAAATCAATCCATGGTGTCAAATTGACATGTCGATAAACCCGAAAACATTAGGGACTTAAATTGATTCTAATAACTTATTTCAGCTGATTTTGCAATGTTAAGGATTTAATTAACCAAATTAAAAGGTTAGACCTTTATTTGAGTATTTTTGCAAACATTAAGGACTAATTTGAGCAATTAGTCATTCTCTTTTTTCCTTTTAATGTTGGGTTCCAACCTCAAATGAAGGTGTTTTAGTAGGTAGGAATGACAATAGAGTGGGATGAAGGCAAGGATGCTTTAACAACCAAGAATCTTTGTCTCGCCCATTTGGCATCGAATTGCAATAAAATGCACAAATTAAGAAAGAAAGAGTTGGCTTTGTACAATTGAAGTCTTAAAATGTGGGGCTTGATGAAATTGGACTTCACTAAATTCAGTAATTGTTTATCAGTAAATCTTGTTGGTTGATTTTGAATTGGATATTTTTCATTTTTTGTACAAATATAAAGTTTCAAGGTAAAATTGTGTTTAAAAAATGGGTATGATCCCAATTGATTCAACATGATTAATAGAATCAATTTTCTTTCCAACATAATTAGCATGGATGAAATTCTCCTACATTAAAGTTAATACATTTGTTAAGTCATGTGGAGTTTAATTATGAAGGATTTACATGATAGAAATTATGTCAAGTACATATCAGAAAACATGTATCACCTACTTAGAACGGCTCAATTCAAATCCTCTCAAAAATCATACTTGATTAGGGGGAAAAAACAAGCATATTATACAGGGTACAAGTATGAGTGGAAAATTAGATGAATACCGACTCTGTTTAAGGTAATTCAAGATACATATATGTTATTTCGAGTGCAATATTCTCAATTGATTCAACATGATTATTGGCATTAATTTTCTTTGTAACATAATTAGCATGGATGAAACTCCCCTACACTGAAGTCAAAAGATTTGTTAAGTCATTTGGAGTTTAATTATGTGGGGTTTATATAGTAATAATTATATGTCAAGTACAGATTAGAACATGGATCACCTACTCATGATGGTTCAATTCAAATCTTCTAAAAAATCATAATTTAATAGGAAAACATATATATTATGTCAAGTACACGTTTCAATGGCAAATTAGATACATACTGAATTGTGTCTAAGGTAATGTGGGATACGCATATACTATTTCGGGTGCAACATTTATAACATTATAATCAAAAAAATCTAAGACAGTAAAGACAATAAATATACCAAAAAGTACCCAAAAGAAAAAAAAAGTACCCAAAAGAATGAGAGAGAAGGTTAGATGATTTAATTGTTCCTAGGGTTTGGTACATTCATCAAATAGATTATACCATTGAAGTTTTGGAATTAGGGATTTGATGAAATTGAACTTCATTAATTGTCTATCAAGAAACCTTATTGGTAGATTTTGAAATGAATATTGCTATGTGCTATAGGTTCAAGGTAAAATTGTGTTCCAAACCAAAACAAGAAAAAAAAAAAGGAAAAGAGTTTTGGCATGGCATGATCCAAATTGTAACAATAGGATTATTGGAATCAATTTTCTTTCAACATAATTAGTATGAATGAAGAAATATAGTCAATAGATTTCTTAAGTCATTTGGAGTTAATCACATGGAGTACATAACAATAATTATGTCAAGTACGGAACAAAATACATTCTCACCTACTCAGAACGGTTTAATTCTAATCTTCCGAAGAAATATAATTCAATAGTAAAAAATGCATATTATGTCAAGTACACGTCTGAATGGCAAAATAGATAAACACTGACTCTGTATAAGGTAATCCGAGATATTTTTCCACTATTTCAGGTGCAATATTTATAACATAACAATCAAAATAATCTGAGACAGTAAGGACAATAAATATACCAAAAAAATGCAAAAGAAAAGTGAGAGAGATAAGGCTAAATGTTCCTATGATTTGGTAATCTTATATACCATGGAAGTTTTGAAATGAATATTGTTTCATTTCCCTACAAACTTTTTTGGTTATAAAGGTTTATGGTAAAATTATGTTTCAAAGAAAAAAAAAGTGTTTTGACATGGTCTCAATTGATTCTACTAGATTATTGAAAATAAAAAATTTCTTTGTAACATAATTACTGATTAGCATGGATGAAATTCTCCTACATTAAAATCAGTAGATTTTAAAAGTCATTTAAAGTTTGATTATGTGGGGTTTACATAACAATAGTTATGTCAAGTACAGATAAAAAAACGTATATCACCTACTTAGAACAATCCAATTTAAAAATTCTAAATAATCATAATTTACTAGAAAAATAGCATGCATATTATGTCAAGTACACGTCTGAATGGCTAATTAGGTAAACATTGACTCTGTCTAAGGTAATGCGGGATACGAATCTGCTATTTTAAGTGCAATATTTATTTATAACAATACTAATAATTAATCATAATAACCTAATGCTGTAAAAATACAAAAAAAGATAGAAAAAAGAAGGCTAAATGCTTAAAACCATTCCTAGGGTTTTGTTTAATTTTTTAATAGAAGTTTTGTAATGGGGAATTTGATGAAATTGAACTTCAATGAATTCCCATTACTTAATTGTCCGTCAAGAAATCTTATTGGTCGATTTTGAATTGAATATTGCTTTATTCATACAAACTTTTGTTAATATAAAGGTTCAAGGTAAATTTGTTTTTCAATAAGAAAAGAGGGGTTTGCCATGGTCCCAAGTCCCAGTTAATCGAACAGAATTACTGAATTGAATCAATTGTCTTTGTAATATGATTAACATGAACAAGATTCTCTCGATAGTTTTTTTTCCTAGTAATTAAGTGGAGTATTACTTATTAGTTGTTACATTGATGAATTTTTTATTTTTTTAATTAAGTTGTTACATTGATTTTGATCCTTAGCCGCAATGAAGAATTTATTATAACTAGTATTATTCTTTTCATCCAAGTAAAATGGTCACTTGATTAACGAAACAAGTCCACCACTTTGACATTCTTTTTAATTAAACAAAATAGAAATATACATGTTTATTTTTCAAAATGGGGAGGGAAATCAAACCGTCAAAAGTGTCAACATAACAACAAGAAAATATGGAACTATTAGGTGTAGCAGGTAGCAACAATAATAAATTCAATGTTTGATTTTCGCTGTTGCTTATCATACATTTCGGTTAAATTAATCGCTCCTAAATCCAATTTTAAATCCTACTACATTTTATTTAATTAACAAACAAACAAGCCAGAAAGTCCGTTAATTTACTGTTGCCGGTATTCCACTATTCCTTATTCGGAATGATATGTAATTAACTGAAAAATGAAATTTATACAAACTTCAGTTGCGTCAAAGAAAGAAGTTGCCTCTTCACGGATTCGGGTCGGTGGTTAACTGGTTACCGACTAGTGTCGGTGGTCAGAAAGCCGTTACAATGTCATCTCCGATGGCAAGTTTACAGGCTGGATTGTCCACGTTGGCATTCATTTTGCACACTCATAACAACTCAAAACCGAATAAAACGACAAAACTAAATTAAAATTTTAAAAAAAAATTAATTAAGAAAAGAAAAAACTCAAATTGCTCACGTTATGGCTTCCAACCTGGCTGAGTCAAACTTATCCTCTTCCTTTATTTCTCCTCAATTTCTCATGATTTTCTCACTCTCCAGAACACCCTTTAGGCTATTTCCATTTCAGCAACTTCCATAACTGTACGAGTCAAATCAGGAAACTACCAAAGTGAAATTCCATTATTACCCTCGAGGATTTATTGGGATTCTCAGAAATTCAGTCTCTTTGCCTACGTGGCCAGCAGCAAACGTTATACAGCTGTATCATCATTCAACCGGTTACAGGTCAATACCAGTTCACTGAACGCTTATTACCTGTATTAGTTAACCGGTTCTATCAGTTACCCTAACCCATCTCCTTTATAAACCATTGTTATTCCTCTGTTGCCTCCTGCAATACAATGTCTTCTTCTCTTCCGTTTCTCTCCACCGCCTCTCAAAAAAACAAGAAACCAAAATCCTCAAAAAGCCAAATGGATCAAGATTCTGATCGGGTCAAGGGACCATGGAGCCCCGAGGAGGATGAGACGTTGCGGAGGCTGATTGAACGGCAAGGTGCCAGAAACTGGACATCGATTGCCAACTCGATTCCTGGTCGAACAGGGAAGTCATGCAGGCTCCGATGGTGCAACCAGCTGTCGCCGGAAGTCGAGCACCGCGCTTTCACGCCGGAGGAAGACGAGATCATCGTGAGAGCCCATGACAAGCACGGCAATAAATGGGCTACCATCGCCAAGCTCCTCAACGGTCGCACCGATAACGCCGTTAAAAACCATTGGAACTCGACGTTGAAACGAAAGCTCTCGGAAGCTGGAGATTCTCTTCAAGAAACGGAGAGAAGGCCGGCAAAATCGTCAAGATCATCAGCGAGCAGTGTTAACCCGGGGAGCCCTGCCCGTTCTGACGTTAGCGATTTGGGATTGACGTCGTCCGTTGCTGATGATCTGGTTCGCTCTGGCGCCGTTTCAACTAAGCTTACTCTTGGACGTTCTTTGAGCCGTCCGATCATCGACTTGAATGACGATAACTCGGGTGTGGAGAAAGATTTGCCAACTGAAAAGCAGGGGAAAGAGTTGCAGCCAACTCAAAATCTGGAGATTGGAGCGAATAAGACGTCGATCACAGGTGAGCCGCCGCAGCTTTTGGCTACCTTACAAGAAATGATAAGGGAAGAAGTGAGGAATTGCATGGCCGAGTTTGGTTTTCAGTTCCCAACTGAAAATGTGAGAAATGCTGGGGTTAAGAGGATTGGAGTTAACAGGATCGAATGAGATTTATATAGTTTGAAATTACAAATTAAGTACTGGTTATCATTTTAAGATATGGGGCTAAGAAACCAAAGAAAGAGCTTCTTTTGAATGGTAACCGGAAAAAAAACAACCCCAAAAACTGAAAAAAGAAAAAATGTAGGAATTTTAATTTTGTTAGAACTCAGATGAATTACCTATTGAACTGTACTGGCCAAAGAGAAGAGAAAAAAATACTCAAGAATTCCGTTCTTCTGATACAAAATATATTTGTTTTGATTTATTAATTATATGTTGAGAAGAATATGAATGACTTGAACTTCCGTACATGTACGGTCGGTACTTAACGTCGTACGGAATACCGGAATTTTTGTCGAGGATGTTGGAAAATTGTTTGACTTATGGTTTGCCAAATGCAACTTGCCATTTGCAATAAACAGTGCTACTATGGGTGACGACATTGCCATATATAAACTTGGAAAATCTGCAGCTATTTTTTTTCTTCTCCTTTTGGTCCTTTTTTTGCAACGAAAGGATCTAAAATTTTTTGCATTGCAATCCCTCTCTGTTAAAATGGTTCATAAAGAATTACTATATATTACAACAAATAATCACTACTAGTATTTGTTTTGATTTGATGATATCCCCTGGCGTGGTTAGTGTAGGATGATATTCCGTTCAGATATGTGAACTCCAAAATCACATAGTATTAATTAAGATTAAGATAACAATTATCTAAAAAAAAGATTAAGATAACACTAATTAGTGACATTTTTCTTTGTCAAGGGAAGAGATATGATACTACAACTAAAATCAAAGTGACTTTTTTATACTAGAAGTCTAGAACATAAAATCAAGCTGATATAAACATATATCTTAGCAACAACTAGCCAACTATATGTTATCAAATTTCAAAAGCATGTAGTATGTAAGAGTGGCACTAATTAAAATTAAAATTAAAATTAAAAATAAGAGTACAAGTACAACATACCCAAAAAAAAAAAAAAAGAAGTAAAAAACTTAAGTTGAACAATGCTACAGCCCAGCCCGTTGGCACTTAGCCCAAGGTGAAATCATCCTAAATTCAAAGAGGGTCCAATGTTAACGCTTGGGTAATTAGGCAAGCGTAGGTTGGTGCCCCGTCAGAGCGAGAGCGAGAGAGTCGTCGTCGTTTTTACGTTTCCGTCTTCTCATCTCAAGTGAGAGAGACTCTCACAGCTCCGAGAAAAAAAAAAAAAGAAGGAAAATAATAGAAAGAGAGAAAGAAAGAAGAAGATTCCAACAGATCTTCGATCAAAGAGGAGCAAATCGAACGAAAAGAAGAAAGGAAAAAGAAAAACAACGAAACAGAGACAAAGATGTTACCAACGGTTAACAAAACGCGTTCGTCGCCGTCCGCATCTCGACCTAATCCCATGTTCCCTCAGTACCTCCGTCGAATTGTCAAGGTCCAATCTCTTTAACTCGCTGGATCTGATCTTCAATTTCATATATTTCTCTTTACTGTTCGAATCATGAATGGAAATTGTGGATGTTGCATCTTTTTATCCATTTTAGCTGTCGGTTTCATGTCGCCCCTTAGCTCTAATGCTTGCTGGAATTCGTCATTTTACCTTATATATATTTTTTATTTCATTGTTATTATACTTCAAATTTTGGATTTAGTGGCCGGTAATGTGTTGCAAAATTTTGGAAATGATAAGAGAGAACTGATCAATGTGAATTGTTAAATCCACATTCGTTTTTCATTTCAAATTGAGAGAAGTAATGACGAGAGGATTAAGTAAGTTTTGAATCATAAGATATTGGATCCATTGGATCCATGATTGTCCTCACGGAAACATGTTAAAGTCATAATTCCTTGGATCATTTCTCTTCGACTTTCTAATAATTCAGCAGCAATTTTTGAATAAAATGAATAAATTGACTTTTGCCTTTGATGTATATCTTTGCAAGTTAAATTTGAGTATCATGAGGCCATTCTGCCAAAAAATTCAGTTTAAACATCCTGAGTGGTTTTATGTCTAATTTAAATTCTTAGTTGTCCTTTCTATGCTTTGTTATTCATTTTACCTAGATTTGGATATATGCCTCTACTATAGCTCCATTTAAGTGATTCATTGTCCATTGACTCAATCCTCAAATGAAGTAGGAAGTCATATAATGTTTTAATTTTGGAAACTATATATTCTAATTTCTAAGCATTATGTTGAAATGTAGCTTGCCATTTTGTTGATCATCCAATGAAACATGGTATGCAATTAACTTGGTTTTCCTTGTTTGCTCTTCTAGTGGCAACAAATGGATATTGAATATACATTCTGGCAAATGCTTCACCTCTGTACTGCACCAAAGGTCGTGTAAGTATCCTATCATTATCATCAATACACTTGTTTCCTTTTTTCCATCATGAACCAGTTACTGATCTATACAATCCCAGGAATAGAAGAGAAGTACCTATATTAACACACACCAATTCTTTTTTGCAGAATTCAACTTTCTTAAGTGTACTGATCTATCTTTCATTCTTGTTGCTTCCCATAGATACTGTTTAAATATTCTTAAATATACTTGTTTATAGTATTATTCTTTTGGTGGGCTTTATTAGGGAAGGAATGGAAGGGATTATCTGATAATAGAAATAGTCTTTTTGAGTGCAGAAATCTACTCTTCTAATTATATTTGTTTTTATTTTGCATATGAATTTCTATGGTGGGTGCAGCTATCAGCACACAAAGTACCATAAACGTAAGTGCATTTCAGTTCAATTTTCTTCTTTTCTTTTTTAAAATTTTGATTAGTTTATTTGAAGTTGGACGAGCTCTGTTGTTAATAAAGACACTGTTTTTGTTCTTAGAGGCCTATTCATTCTGTTATGGTTTGATATTTAGGTGGACATTTATTTTCTGGAATCATAATTGTCTTCTTCTGCTTCTTCTTCTTCCCCCTTTTTTCATTTGGTTTCTTCTGAGACTTTTCTCATCATATAACCTTCTGAGTTTTATCTTTTAACTTTTCATAATAATTTGTTATAGTTTTCCTTTCTATTCAAAGAATTTTTCCTCAATGAGATGAATTCAATAGTTTAAAAGAACTCATTTGAATTTCTTCTTTGTAAGTTTGTTACTGAAATTGGGAAACTTTATTATCTATGGGATGTTGTAGAAAAATCCAGTATTGATGAATGCTTGTATCATATGAAATGTGGATATGAGTGGAACAAGATTTTGCTGCTGATTTGCATTTGATAAAGTTGGACTTGCATAGTATGAGAAAACATCACGGATTAGAAGTGTCTAAAATTACGGATTTGTGGGTTAACCAAATGTAAATGTGGTCAGGAAGTGTTGTAAGCCATCTCATCTTTTCCTATGGAAAGCACAGTTAAGTCTAGGGTTCTAAATACTTTGTATAGCTTTTTGCCTTTTTCTTTTCTGTTTGTAAGTGTTATGTCCAGACTCGTTAATAGGGTAAAATTATTAAATTGTTTCCATTATATCATGGACCTAAATTTGTGTTTTTTTCTTTTATTTCAGAAACCAAGAACCAATGGGCACGTGACGACCCTGCTTTTGTTGTAATCTGTAGCCTTCTTTTGGCAGTTGCAACTGTAGCTTACTGTGCTGCGTAAGTTTCTTATACACTTTCAAGCAGGGATGCATATAATAAGAATGAACTAGTAGCAGCTATACTTTAAATTTCTTGTGTTAAACTTTTAAAAGCCTTGGATAATTTGTGGTCATGAGCATCATGTTGCCGTGCTGTGTCACAAGATTGCTAAGGTCTTTCTAGTTATATTCTGGCCCATAACAATCTAGTTATATATTGGATTTTATTTTATTTTATTTTTACTTTTTCGTTTTTTTTCTAAGCTTTGAAAGTTTTTCTGGCCCTCGTCACCATAATGTGCTTATATTCTTTTTCTTTTCACTTTTCATCTCCCTAATGCAGGTATGACCACAGTGCTGCACATGCTGTTTTTGTAGTTATTTCAGTATTACTTTTCCACTTTTTACTCGCTGGTGTATTTCTGGCTACATGTTGTTGGTAAGCCAATATCTCTTTTGTTTTAATGCTCTAGAGCTACTATGCATGAGAAGATATGTCTTCCATTTAGCTCATCATCGACATTAATTGTAGCATATGTGCTGTTCATATAGATTCTGAAGCTTCATAATTTAAGCTAGTGCTAGTCAATCTTTTAGAATGTCCAGTTAGACTTGGTTATATAACTACAGCTTGGCAGTAGCATGTTGTATTAGGTCCTACATCAGCATAGTCTAATTTACTATCTAAAACAATTAAATTCTAGCAGTGGTTCATATTAGTTGATTATTTGGTTAACTGGAATCAGGAATTACTGGATTGAGTTCAAATGAGAATAACTACTCTTCATTTTAATGACCTACATGTTCCATATATGCAAGTTTCGATCTAGAACCATCTGCATACTCTGGTAGATATATCTTTTCGGAGCTTGATTTCATGTGCTCTTTCAAACATGTAAATTGTTTTATAAATGAGCAAATAAGGGTTGATTGGTTGAAATATAGTTCATAACATTAATATGTAGGCTTTAATGCTCTATTGAAGCCACAATATATCCCAATTGGTGGAATGTGGAAGAACTTATATGGTACATGATGCCATGATGTTTCTTGGTTTTTTAAATTGGTCCAGGGTTGATGCAGAATGCTACTGTTTCTTTAATTTTTGAAATGTCGTTTAATATTCTTTTTATTGGTTTACATGGAATGTGGTTTAACATTTTAGGAATTTACTTATGGCTGTGGGATGAACCTGGAAGTAGTTCATAGTCTAGAAGACAATATGTTACTGAAGGAGAGCGATCAAGCTTTCCTTTACATATACTTGGGATTACTTCCAGGGCTTGAATCCTTTAGAGATTCAAAAGGAATCTGTGGCTGAAAGTCTAACACTAATTTACCTATAACTGGAGGCTATAGCGTTTACATTGTAAGCTATTTGCATATTGTGTTTCCACTAAGAAAAAAGCTTTTTAAAAATCCGCAAGACAGACGTAGGAATGTGCATGAGAATGCTGCAAACTCTGCATATTTGTAAAGATAAAAGAATAGATAACCTCTCAGCACCTGCAAGACACCCTGCCTCAACTGTTATGGTCCAGATAATAAATTATGCTTTAGGTCATGTTTGTAGCTGTGGTGCCGTGTGGTGTGAGACCCATCTCACCCATACAACCCCTCAAACAGCCCTTGTCCCAGCTCCAAATGGGATTTCAGCAGTCAAATGTGCTTAACTGGTTGAAAAGCTTGTATGGCTGGAGTATGTGCTGATTAGTTTCTATTGCTTTTTTTTTAAGGCTGCACTAGTATTCATCAGTACGTTCGTGTCAGTAGGTTTTACATGTTGCATAAAGGTGTATTTATTTGATGGTTATTTATTGATCCCTGACTTCACGCAGGTTCCTAACAAATGCTTACCTTCGGGAAGAGGCTCCAAACAGTCATGTGGTTGAACAACGAGTTGAATGGCAAGTCGAGTCTACTTCCTAATATATCTATATATGAGATGTTGCTGTGTGTTGGTTTAATACTTAATGGATAGATTTGGTTCATCATCTCAGTCAAGTTTTTTTCTCAAGCAGCGGGTAGCTTGTGAATGTTAGTATATTAATAATTGTGGGGTTCTAACTGGGGTTTTCCTTTGTTTGAAGGCTGTATGCATTTGATGTGCACTGCAATTCTTTCTTCCCGATGTTTGTAATGCTTTACGGTAATTAATTGCTGTTTGGCCTTTCATTTATAATTTTAATGAATACAGAGGTCTAATATAGTGTGGTTTTTGGCAGTAATACATTATTTTCTATCACCGCTTCTGGTCGCCCACGGTTTTATACCGGAATTGCTGTCAAATCTGCTTTTCATGGTGGCAGCTTCTTACTATCACTACCTCAACTTCCTAGGTTATGATGGTAAGCTCATCTGTTTGCTCTGTTATTCACATGTTTGGTGGCCCTTTTGTCCATATGGAACTTCTTGAAGAAATGGCTAATAAACCTTTAAGAACTGACACATCTATCTTGCTACAGTACTTCCCTTTTTGGAGAGAACAACATTTTTCCTCTACCCAATTGGCATCGTAATCGTTCTCTCTCCTATATGTAAGTGTCCACTTGATACTACCTTATTCTTCTTTTGCATGTGTGTCTTAGCTGAAAGTGAGCTTCTTTTGCCGTGCAGTGATTTTAAGTGGCTTCAATCCTTCAAGATATTTTATGAACATATACTTTAGCCATAGATTATGATTTTCTAACCCTCGAGAGTAGTGCGAATTGTAAGATCAGTGACTAGTTTGGAGAACTTCATGTGTCGACGCTGGAAGGCTTGATGTTTGCATACATGTTACAAGGGAGAAATTCAGCAGAAAAGGAGAAGAACAAGGGTAAAGGGAGCAACTCAACCTGAAGAAGCCTTTGTAGCCTTCTTCAGTGTTCTTTTACTTACTACCATCAGGATCAGAAATCAGAAGCAGATGAAGTTAGGTTAGAAAATTATTTTTGATCAATTGATCAAATGGAGAGCTATTGAAATATAATGATTTTTGACCCTTATCATATCTCTTTGTTTTCTTATTAAATATATTTGTGTTCTATTACAAAAATCATAGCTGATGGGATCTTCACGTTTGTCTTTTACATGCGTTTGTCACATATATATATTATAATACATGTTCGCTGCTTTATTTCTTTCTTTCTTTTTTGGCCAGATGTTCGCTGTTTTCAGATGATAATAATACCGAAGTGATGGAAATGAATTTTATGTATAGCCTTTGCATGTAACCAAATTCCGGCTCTCAAAAACTAGATATAGTAACGTTTGTAGAGCTTTTTGCACTAGTGATCTTAATACACTTACTATTGCAAGACCCAGCAAGATTTAACTTTTCATCCACTTTCAACAATGGAAGAACATTAGCCCTTTCCGGCCAAAAAAAGAACAATACATATACGTATACCATTGATTTTTCAATCTTTACGCATAAGTGCCAAACTCCAAACTCCTCCAATCCCCAATTTCCCCTCTCTTAGTCCACTCTTCTTCTGCCCAAATTGAAACAATGGGCTATACATCAGATTTTAACCAAACTTAAAAACTTCATTAAAAAAAAATGATAGAAAAAAGGATGTAGTCGACATTTACCCTGATTCTGGCTGGCTTAATATAGTCAAGTGACAAACTACTCTAATAAAACAGTGAACGTGCCTGGATTCGGCATCCTAACCAAATTGTTACACCATCTTTCTTTGGGTGAAAATTGTTAGACCATCTTTAGTTTGTGGCCTTCTTACTCTACTGAAATGAAATAGATTTTCTTCAAAAAGCAATCCCCCCACCTAATAAAAAGAGCTACTCTATATTGTTTTACTCTGTTCCTGCATGCATTTTTCCTTTTCTAACTAAACTATCCCTAAAAAAGAGAGCTAAATACAGTTTTCCTCTGTTGGATTAGGCAACAAAAGTTCATTATACTAGCAAAATTGGAAACCCCAAGAGCAGTTTTAGTAGGAAAAAAATGGTAATGAAGAATTTTATCATCGCTCTGTTTTCTGAAAGAGAAGGCATTATTGCTTTTGTTCAAATGACTATCTCTTTTTCTTTTTAAATTAAAAAAACGTCTTAAGGATATTGTTTAGGCCTTTAGCTTAGCTACATTAATTAAAGAATCAAATTATTTGGTAAAAGAGAATCCATGACTGCTGACTATACCAAACCTTGAAAACGACTTTCTATCTCAAAAGAATCACATCCCAAAGGTGGAAAAAACTACCACCAATACATAAAACTACAAATGTCAGCAAAAGAGACTCCCTAACTTGACATTTTTCTTTATCTTATCTTATTATATTAGCACAGATATATATATATATATATATATATATATATAATATAGTGTACTATATTACTATGAACAAAGTTAGGTGACGTTTCATTGTCACTCAAAAGAGTCAAGATATACCCACCACCACCAAATATTTAGTGGACAAGTCACCACAAACAATCATACTCAATTTCATTAGTAATTCTATAAGTTTACGAATTTCAACATTAATGAATAGAACCCATAAAGGAGAAAACAACAGCTCATATATTATAGATATATATAATTTTTTAAATTACCATAAGCATAGAAACAGGGAACCAATGTTCTTTTTTAACTTGAAGAACAAACAGAGAAAAACAGAGCAAGAGGAAAAACAGAGTCACTTTTCCATTGCTGAAATGTATATGATGTGTTTAGTTGAAGGAGTTTTTGTTGGTATATTTATTTTTCCTTTTCCTATTACTCAAGCTTGCTTCCAGCAACATCAACGACGAACCTATAGCGAACATCATTCTTCTCGAGCCTCTCCATGGCTGTGTTGATATAATCCATCTTCACAACTTCAATCATTGAGTTTAAATCCCTCTCTTTACAGAAATCAAGCATCTCCTCTGTTTCCTTCATGCTCCCAATGAAACTCCCCGTAATTACCTTTCTCCCTATACATTATTGAAACAGAGAAAAACAGAGCAAAAAAACAGAGTGAAAAACAGAACCACCAGCACCAATATGCAAAGCTCTCATTTATCTTAAGAACCAAAAAATCATACTCATTTGCCAGAGATCATTAATCAATTTAAGATTCAAAACCCAAAGAAGATGGATACTTGTAAAATCTGCACAAAGTAAGAGAGATTTCAAAATTGACTCACCAAGCATGACCATGGGAGTAACAAACTGCAGAGGAGTATTGATAACACCAGTCAAGATCAACTTTCCATCAAGTTTCAACAATGAAAGGTAAGGCTCAAGGGGGTGGAAAACAGGCACAGTGTCGATGATATAGTCGAGTGAATCAGCAATCTTTTGCATGCTTTCAGCATCAGAGCTGACTACATAATCATCAGCTCCAAGATGCTCCAAGGCCTCAACTTTTTTCTTGTCTGAAGAGCTGATAACAGTGACATGGTGTCCCATTGCTTTGGCTATCTTCACTCCCATGTGACCTACTCCTCCAAGCCCCAAAATCCCTCCTCTTAACCCACTCTCCATTAGACCAAAGTGTTTCAGTGGGCTGTATACTGTCACACCAGCACATAAGAGTGGAGCAACCTGTTCTGCTGCCATTCCATCTGGGATTTTCACCACAAACCTAAACATAACAAGAAATAAGTTCATTTACCAAGAAAAACAAAATAACATAATGATATTAATCTTATAGATTATTTAAGCATTGTTTGATTCTAATTTCACTTGGAATAGCTATTGCCTATTGGTGTTTTGCTTGTTGATTGGACCATAAGTAAATATATTTGATTTATATTGATGACATAATTTGGCTAGAAAATTAAGCAGGCTATTCTAGAAACTTGAGCAATTTAAGGAAACTGGTTATTGAAAAATATCATTTGTTTTTATAAAAATGGGGTTTTTTTTGAGATTGTGATTCTTACTTTTGATCAGCGACCATGGAGGCAGCAAAGCCACCTTGAGTGGGTTTGCCATCAGTGTAGACATCATTGTAAGACCAAATCTTCTTGTTGCAGTATTGTTCATTGTCAGTGTTGCATGGGCGGCAGTTTCTGCAACACCCAACAATACAACCAACGCCAACTATCTCTCCTACTCTGAATTTGGTCACCTGTGATCCTACTTCCAACACCTCCCCAACCACTTCATGCCTAAAAAAAGGAGAAAAACCCCAAACGAAAAATCAAAAACAAGCAAAAGGGTACAAAAATTATGATAAAAGGAGGAGTCTTGGCAATTGAAATTCATAAAGGAAAGGATTTTATTAAGTACCCAGGAACCATCGGGTAGTTTGACATGCCAAGATCATTTTTGGCTTGATGAAGATCAGTGTGACAGATTCCACAGTAGATAACCTTGATAAAAACATCCTCTGGACCTGTGTTTCTGCAATTTTTTTACAAAAAGACAACGATATATATCTCCATTAATTAATCAGTAAAAACTCATAAATGAGCCTTAAAAGAAACAAAACACAGCAAAATTTAGAATACCTGAGAGTGTAAGTGTAAGGAGACAAGACTCCAGAAGGGTCTCTGGCAGCCCAGCCTGTGGTTGTTCTCTCAGTTTCAAGACTGCCCATTTTCACTTTATCAAAATTGAAAATTCTCTTTGGGCTGCTTTTTTGCAAAAGAAAGTTGGGAATGAGATAATGAGGAATCCAAAATCAGCTATCCTATATATATAATACAGGAACAAATAGACAAATTTGGAGGTTCCAAACTTTCCTTCCACTTCCAACTTGAAAAGGGACATCTCAGCAATGTGAGAGTAGGCCAACGACAACGAAGTTGCGGTAGGTGAGTGAAGGTGGGAATTATACACTACGTGCTATTAATTCTGTACCCTCCTTGAACTCTAACATGATTGGTCCCCGTCAGCAAAACAGAACATCCGAAGTTTCTCATTGAGTTTAAGTTTACAATTAGAGGAACAAAGAAAATCTTTGTTTGGTTATATGGAAATATCAGATGATTAACTTGCATATGATACTGCATCATGCACACGTCAGAGGCAAGAATTATTCTCTACTAGAATTATTTATTTATTTATTTTAATTTGATCAACTAGGGAGAGTGGGTTGCCTTGTTCTTTATGTTAGGGACCAAAATTCCGAGGAGTTGGTAGCCACATATACTTACATCTCTTTGGCAAACAATATGATTATGGAAAATGCAAGCTGGTTTCTAAATTGCAATGTCAACGTAATATAAATAAATAATAATAATTTTATGGCTTAGAAATTTTTTCAACTAACATATCTCTCTTAAGTCTTAAATGATTTCTTTTTAATTTATTTTTCTAATTACTACTTACAATTTTTTTTTCTTTTTATGTTAGTTAGATACTAGTAATTTGAGGTTACAAAAAAAGTTACTATTAATCTATATTATTAATACTAGTACTAGTGCAAAAGTGCAAACAAAAATTTTCCATTATACTTAATAAACTTTTTCCCTTTTTCGCCAAAAAAAATTTACCCTTTTGAATGTTTAATTTGTCGTAAATAAGAAAAAAGTCCTTATTATATTGTGTTTTTCCGAATCATGAGTCCCAAGCCGGCCAATCAAAATTTATTGGAAGGCAAGTTTGTTTCTTGGTCATCTCTCCTAGTCCTAATGTAAATGTATCTTCATTTTTTTCATTTTCTTCTTCTACATTTTTGTTTTGTTTTAATTTGTTGTTTTGCAACAAACCATATATATATATATATATATATATATATGTGGAAGATAAAATTTCAACAACCGTCCTAACTCGCAGGCACATCTTGTTTTTTCTTCTAAGAATATCAAATTTTCAAGGGTCATCTCTCATTTCAACGTATAATATATATATTGGTCTCTCTTTTAAGAATATATGCTGCTTCTAATTTATGGTTCTAATTAATCAGCACAAACAATTTCCTATCCTAATTTCCTTACTACATATATATTTTCTTACTATATATATAGAAAGGGCCAAAAAAGAACAAATTCTCATTTCCTATCCTAGTTTCCTTTTGTTTTTCAAGTTGTAAGAAACTTTTCCTTTATAGTAGAAATTCTTAATTTACTTGACTTTTATTTTTTGGCCAGAAGATTATATTTACTTGACTCGGTCTACTGTATTTGGAAGATAATACTCCATTCCACATACTTACTACTTTGCATATAAATGGCTATTAAGAGTTTGAATCGTTTCGTCTCTTTCATATCATAATAATATTTTACTTTTCTATAGCCCTCCTCCAGGAGTTGTGGACATTTTTTAGGTTGATCGGCGGGGTGTGGCTTTTCCCCGAGGATTTAAATTAAGCTAGTCTTTATTTTTCATGTTTTCAAAAAAAAAACATGTCTCATTTCATTCTAGAATTTAAGTTTGAAACTATGAATATTTACAAGACAAAGTTAGGGTTGCACACATTTTCAACCTTCTTTTTACCTAAACCGAAAAGTTTGACTAAAGTTTTAATTCATGGGCAAAGCAGCATTAATTAAAAGGCACGTTTGCAGGCGCTGTGGCTGCATATGTACATATATATCATCGGTTATTCATCATCATGTTCATGTATCATCACTAACCTCCTATTAAGCTTGTTATAAGGATTCTAATTATAACCTAAACTCTTGAAAGATGATTAATCTGGAAAAAAAAAATGACAGATAATAATAAATGATTGGGACAACTAATCATGATATATCTGTCAAGGAAGCCTGCTGGTGTTATCCATTAATCCAACAACTCTTCGAGCTTTCGAAAATTTTGTTTCTTTTTATTGTTCCTTTCCTTTCCTTTTATTTTTTCTCCCTTTAATGTGCTAGGAGAATTGATTGTTACTTGAAATTTACGTATTCAGCAAAAAAAGGGAAAAAAAAAAAAATTCTATCAGAAAGGTTGGTATGTGGTATATTTGGGAAGCTCCATTGACATTTCGGAAAGATTAATTAATAGTATATTATAATATCATCGTCAACATCAAGCTAGTGGGCGTGGCCGTGGCATATAAAATCTGTCTAACCGTCAAATTTATATGGATTTATTTTATCTTTGAAGTTCCATAAAATCAATTTTTCATGAGCAAATTAAGAGAATATAAGTACATATATATATATATATATATATATATATACACACACACATATAATTCACGTTAGGGCTTCAATCTTTCATGCTTTTTTTTTTTTGTGAAAACCGAAAGGTAAAAGGATTAGTTTAGACTATAGCCTCGAGGGAAAGCAACCCCTCTAACATCAGCATCTAAGAGTAAAACAACCGACTCCGGTGGCACCTTTAGACGTCACCCTAATTAGACAAAAAAATAATAATGATAATAACAAAAAAAAGTGCTATGATTTTAGTTTTCGTCAAGAAATTGATAAAACAATTTTAAAGGTTAATCTTGTGTAGAGTCAACGATATGCAATGCCGATGTGATATCGCAAGGCAAAGCAGCCCATGTTTCGTAAAAGTAATCAAAACGCCCTACCAACCTGCAAACATGTTCTAATTGTCTCTAAATTTTTATCACGTAAATAAGATTTCGAATTATATATAATGAGTCAACAGAAATTAAATCACGTTTGAGTTTCAGCAAAATAATCGATGATCAATCACATTAATAAAGCTAATTAAACAATAATGCGAATAATTCATGATTAGGCTAATGACTTTCATGGAATATATATATTTGGGATGAGATGACTCGTCTTAACCTTATCTCTTCGATCACTTGGGCCATATCATATTCATATGTTTGGATCACGTATCCATCTTCACCTACTGATCATTAGGATTGGGTTCATTTTCTTCAATTAATTAGTTAATACTATAATAATATAAGATTGTTGTAACTTGTAACTCATCTATATTTAAATTTTTTTAACTCTTTGTGTTTTGCTAATCATTTTTTATTTACAATTAAATATTAATTATCAATCAATTCTTATAATTAGCCTAATCTTTTGCATAGAAAGCCACTCAGCGACGAGGTTAGAGAGGAGATAGCGATGGGGTTTAATGATTTAATATATACTTGGATTTCTAGGTGTATATTTATGATGATACTAATCATGATTTTGAAGCCTAAAAAATTAACAAGTTTGCTATTTATTAATGAAAGTCAAATGGGAAGTGGGATTCCAGTCCGCAATATTTTAAAAACCATGGAGATGCTTACATTTGATTAAAAAATTCATTAAACTAAATTATGCATATGATTTTCAAGATAACGTAAGGTAGGTGAAAGTGACCAAAAACAATGAAATGAAAGCTGCCAAGTGCCAACCGAAGAAGAAGGAACAAGCATTAGTATTTTCTTTTCCTCATTTGATTGCATCAATAATTCAATATTGACATGTATAATAACATAATGATGAACAACTTAAAAGAAAAGAAATTACACTTATTCTCTTCGAAAAATGTTTCTTGCAACATCGCATGAGCAGATAAATTAATAAGAAAAAGAATAATTGATAGCAAACTTGGAAAGCTAGCAAGATTTCAGCTGCAGCTCAAGAGTTTAAGATATCCCAACTTTTTTGCATGTATGAAGGCAATGGAGCAACTACTTCGAGGCTTTTTAGTTTTAAAAGATCATAATCGGTAGATAATTGCATACTTTCCAACGCCTGTGAGACATTTGGCAATATCATTTCCCTGCAGTGAAGGTGTAGGCGGGGGTTCTTTTCAGAGATGCTTCCACCGTCCATGTTAAGGCCGAAGGGAAGCATGTTTTCCTTTGTAAACTTCTCGCTTGGGTTCTTCATAAGATCAGAATCCAGCAACTGTTGCCACTTTCTATGAGCTTGCCATCCGTATTTGTAATCTCCAACAATTGGTGTTCCCAATACTTCAGCACAATGTACTCGGAGCTGTGGTACAAGCATATTGTAGAAAAGGTTCAAACAATGAAAATGTGATTTGAGAAAAATTTAAAAAACAGAAGATAATGAAAGAATATGGCTCCGATACATACTTGGTGCTTTCTACCAGTGAGTGGAGAGAGCTCTAACCATGTGTAGCCTGCATTAGCATCACTAGCATAAGAACTGCAACCAGGGTTGCATTTGGACAGCACTCAAATTATACAAGAAATTGTTCAACACTACTTTCTTTTATATTGTATGAGACCAAAAGCACAAAAATAGCACAATGGATACTTAAACAGCAAATATCAATGGGACAAGTCTTTCTAAGTAAAAGATTTTCTTTAAGCTAATATCAACGGGACAAGTCTTTCTAAGTTAAATGTTTTCTTTAGACGGTCAACTGCATTTCTCACAACTCACAATCCTTTCCTTCAGTACTAAATGAGCTTTGCTTGCATGCCCATGGCATGAGAGAGATTGCTAAGCTAAATGAGTCTCAACAGAAAGGAAGGTTAATCTATGTTTCTCCAAGCTTCTGATGAACATTTTTATGCACAAACTACTTTTCACCATTGCAATTTGTTGGGAATATCACTTCAAAAGAAGATTGTATAAAATATTGAAGGCATGTCAATGTTTACATAAGAAAATTTTAAGTCAATGCAAAATTTAGGACACCACTCTGTTCCTACTTCACGTAAACTTATCTTAAATTCTTATATAATTGCATTTATGAATGTTAATGATGTTACCATGAGTTGATGTTTTAATCACTCGATACTCTGTTATTGCACACTGAGAGGACAGAATCTTGGTATCATCAAAGACAGTGATTCTGTCAGACTTTCCATCATCCACCACTACCTATACTCAGCAAAACCAAGAAATGTTCAGCGAATATTACACAGTGAATTATAATTAAGATACTTCCACTAGCATATGACATGCTTATGGTTTGTGTCAAAGCATCCCAATGAGCATGATTCTGATAGTTTGAATAAGAGGAGAACACTTTTGGTTTAAAAGCTAGGTCCAAAATAAAAGGAACTCTATAACAACAGTTAGGATCAAGATTATTCTAACCTTCCGGAGTGGAGCTGTAATCATTCCCTTGGGGCATCTAGGAGACCCAATAACAAGAGCCCAATACCTCTTTCTTAAGATTCTTTTCTCATTGTCAACATCCTTAAAACAGAACATACTACATTTAGCTATAACTGTATCAATGACATTGCACTTTACTGATATGTAAGACTTCTGTTAGAAAGCAAGTATAGAGACATAAGAATTTTACATGTTTTGATGAACTAATTGTTTCCTCACGGAATATAGAATGAAGAATTGCTGCACTCATTTGCGTTCTCCCCATCACCAATATGCCACTGCTATCTCTGTCAAGTCTGTGCACCTGATACATGCAAAACAAGTTCACTGGAAGACAGCATTTTAAATTAACACAAAAATCTAAGTATCCTTACAAATACTTGAGTCAAAATAATTATCCAACTACTTCCATGCATTATGGAATATGTAATGGTGAATTCGAGGTCACGCGTAGTTTACAGTGCAACTTGACTTAGCCAAATGCACCCATAAATTGTATCTTAGAAACATGGAGGTAACATAGCAAGGTTATATTCACTCACCAGCCGTGGTGGTTCTGGGTAATCAAAACATAAACAGGCCGCTGCCAGTTCATCTAAACTCCATTTGATGCCAATACCGCCCTGTTTAAAATTCAATGGCAAATCCAGTAATATAAAACAGAAAGAAAAATACTAACTACTAAGGAGGAACAACAAATAAAGAATCTGATGGCTTACCTGAACTGGCATCCCAGGAGGCTTGTTGAGAACAATAATGGCTGAATCCTAACATCAAATTGGATGCTGGATCATAAGTCAGAAATGAGAATACGGGAAATGGCTTAATATTACTATACCAGCTAAGTCAGTTTAATTAAGAACCTTATAAAGCTCCAGGCTTTGCATAAACTTCACTTCTTCTTCGGTATAGCCATTTTCTTTTTTCTCCTCTGAAAACTCTCTCACACTATTTGGAAGAAAAATTCTATCCCCAATGTTCAATGAATCCTTTGCTCCCACCTTTTCCAGTAAATGCAAAGGTCAGCCAAAAAAAATCTCAACACATAAAGAAGAAGCAACTTCAAATAAAAGTTACCCTTTTTAGTTGAACTTTTTGTACTTGACAACCATCTTCAGAAACTTCAATGGAATGGGATTCTCTTCGAACCTGTTTAAAGGAATTGAAAAGTTCTCTACTTTAACGGCGAAATGACAGAAATTCACATATGAATAAAAATGAGTTAAATTTGATATAAGCCAAACCTGTCTTAAACGAAATAGCTTTTGTACAAGGCTTCTCGGCAGCTCCGGGCAGCATCTAACAACCCACTTGAGCGCCGTAGTTTCATCGGCCGGTTTCAAATGGTGCTTTCCGGCTAGTTTGGCTCCCAAAACAGAGGCGCTGACGGTTTTAGTAAATGGGGGTAGCGTTAACCATTCGCTTCTCTTCTTCTTTTCACTATTTACCTCATTTTCTAGGTGGCCGGTTGACAATTCGGGGGTTGTACTGAAGTGAGACCGGAGCTGATTGAGAGCTGAGATAACAAGTTCAGAGCTGCCGGCTGTGGCGGATTGTTGTGAACGTAGGAAGCGGCGGAGTAGATGCCGGCCTACCGACATGGCCGGTGACTTTCGGGTATGGGACTTGGGAGGAGTTTGGGGTTTTGGGTTTACGGGAACTGGAAGGGTTTAAGTTTTAACTGAACTGGTAAATTCCCAGTTGGGCTCCCGCTAAACGTAATTGGATTGGGTTTTTGCCCAATGGAGTGCCTAGCCTTCTGCTTTGGGTGGGCTGGCTTTGTTACAATTATCACTATTTAATTAAACCTACTATTAATTTTATAAGCAAATCTTTCATTGAGTGCCACATGACATTAGGTTTTTTTGACAAGTGTCAATAGTTAATTTTCTAATGTTTTGTTTATTATATTTGTATTCATTTAGTTTGGAAAAATCAAAAGACATTCATCCCCTTTTCCTATATAAAATAAATTAATCAAATAATTATAAATTAATTATAAATTTGTTATGAATAATACATGTATATTGTGGCTGTCCATGAATCTAAAATTAAAGCATGGATAAGATTAATAACTTGGTTCATCCATACATATATACCTATGTACTAAGTTCATCCTCTTATATTTATGGTGATGTATCTATGTGCCTATAAATACACCACTTACTTTGTTATGGAATAAGATGAATAAGAACAAGTTCTCCCCTTTTTCATAACTTCTTCTTCTCCATATTGTATTGTCTCTTTATTCTCTTGACTTTTCCATACTTCAATTTTCTAGTCTCTTCGTTTGTTTTGTTATCATTTCACAACAAAATTTCATTTCTTAACTGAAATTTTCTTAAAAGAATTTATAAAATAAAACAGTCGCTCGCGAAACGCGGCCGGAAAATTCTAGTTTTTTTTTAAAGTAAGTTAGAAATTTAATTACTATATTGCTACTATGATTTATTAATTTTTTTTTTTTGCTACATAAAAGATTAGGATCAAGGGTGGCTAAAAGAAGAAAAGAAGAAAATAGAAATTAAAACAAGGGAGGAAAACCTAGCATTTGGCTGATATTGAGATGTATAATTTTTAAGTAAATAATCTATCAAATCATTGGAATGAAGGTAATAGGAGAATTGAATGTAAAAAAGAATTGAAGAAAGTAGATGGAAAAGTAATATTTATACAACATTTTGATTTGTTTTTCCTCACATTACATATAATATAATATATAATATTCCAACCCAACATAACATAAGCTACCAATGTTTCATATTGTTTCTAGTATTTATCTAGCTAATTGAAGTATATATAACAAAGTGGGCAAGAGAAAAATATATATAAATCTGAACAAGAACATTAATTTGACAAAAGGGAAAAGGAGGAATATAATTATATGAACGAGATTTGAAGAAGTTTCAACTTTATTTGATCACAGCGCCTAATAGGCTAGTGCCTAATGGTGGTGTATGCGACTGAAATGGAGAAGTCCCTCTGCCTCTGCGTTCTGCTCCTTGCGAGGACCATAGCCATTGGGACTGAGTTCGTCTCTAGATTTATGGCCTGGTCCATTTGGGCTTGGCCCAGACCGTTCCATGGTCTTAAGAGAAGGAGAAGATGGTGTCTTCATCTCCATGCCTCCGAGGAAGCTGCTCGTCAACTTCAATCCCCTCAGTGAATACATATGAGCCTGAGTTTTGGAGATGACAAGAAGGGTTGAGAAGAGGAGAACAATGGTTAAACCATTCATTACTCGTCTTTGTCCACCCATATTTAGAGCCTAGAAAATATATGTGATGAAGGCTTTGCATGATTATATATATATGAGTTTTGAGTCTTTTATACTATACATATACTTTGGATTGAGTGTAATCAATTGCTTCGTCCAAACAACATGTGAAGTTTTATTATTTTTTCAACTAAATTGATTCCTAAATTGCCATAGATTTTGGGTCAATTTGCGAAAACCAATAAAATGAAGAAAAAGATATATGCATTTTGAATTGAAACTAAACATATATAGTTAGTTTCAAATTAAGTATAATAGATTATTAGTATAATTTTATTAGTTAAAGCGGTCTTTGACTACTCTTATAAGTATAAAATTAAGAAAAGAAAGTATAATTTTCAAATGTTCGTTCGTTTAGTTAAAACACAGTACCAAGTAGTACATTGTGGATTCTAATATATATATATAAACTAACAATTCATGATGTACCAAAAAAAAAAAAACACCCCAACAATTCAACATTATTTACTTTATGAGATAACTACATTTTTGCTCTCGTTGTTCCCTTCAAATTAACATTTATGGATAAAAATAACAATTTTAATAGCCTTTTATTAACTTATATTCTTCTAAAAAATAAAATTTTTATAGTTTAAGAACCAAAAAAACAAATGTTTGTAATTAATGAACCTATATTATATTATATAGTAATTCTAGAAGCCATCATGATCATGCAATCTAATGGCACCACAAAATAAAGACTCTTGGACTGTGAATTTGCCCAATTGAATTAATTAATTTGTTATATAACATCCTATAATATGGTAGCTTAATAGCCGTATCATCAAAGTACTGTTTAATGATAAACATTTGCATCCAAACCAAATTTCTCAGAATTCTAAATAACTTTATCTTGTATAGATACATCCCCCCACTCCCCTCAAACTTCTTCCTTTCCCCTTCTGGTGTATCATTGACCCAAACAAGTTCCAAAGATCTTTTACGTACAATATTTAAACTATATATATGGATTAATAAGTATTAATGTTCGGTAAAGCTAGTGAAAATGAGTTGCGACCTTTTAGAATTTAATCATTATACCCCTAGCTCTTATAGGGAAATCTAGTTTCTACAAAAAGGGACCCGTCCAAATTGATGATATTTTTTAGAACAAAATGATGGTATTGAATTAATTTGTTGGACTTATAATTTTTATTATATATATATATATAATATAGTAATAAATTTAACTCATTTAGCGACGATGGTTTCGAATTTAAATCTTATAAATGATAAAAATAGACTCAACTTAAATCGATCCGGATTACTAATAACCTAATATGACTACTGATCCAGGAGGGATTTATACAAAAACAAAAACAAAAACAAAAACAACAAGGAAACGCCTGGAAGAGTTTGTTACAAGTTTCTTTTGTCATTGGGATTATGAATTCATTGAAGATGTCACGTTAAAAATGAAACCAATTTAATGTTGATGAAGCAATCTCAGTCCTGGTTTTTGACTTGTACCGGCCGGCCGGGTAGCATAGCCTTCAATCTCACGTTATTTATCAAACCAAATTTACAATTTCTCAACTATGTGCCATGAATATATGAGCCTGATCATGTGCCATAAACATTAGTCATATCTCGAGTTTGATGAAACAAAAACTTAATTAGAAGTCCAAGATTCCTGATTGATAAGTTTATGATTATTGCAGTAAGTACCAGCATGCATCCTCGGAACTTCATTTGACAATGATATCGTCCTACTTTGGTTTAGCTTCCACGTAATTCAATCTTTGGGCAAAACAAGATTTCATTACTCATATATATAATTCACTTTATCTAGTTATATCTTAGTTAACAGTATATAAAAAGTTAGTCGTTTTCGTTTAAAGTGTTGGCTATATTTTAAGTTCTCAAGCAAACAATTACTTCAATCAATATCAAAAAAGATACGGCCTATAAATTAAGGTGGCGGATTGATTAATTGCAATTTTGATGGATGACAAGAAACAACGTGTAAAGCAATTGTAGGAATAGGAATTCCATGATTACTGCCAAACCAGATTCAAGTTAGGTCAAGGACAATTTACTGTTTTATCAGAATTACACACAGTTGTAAAACTTGATAAGATCACTTTTGATTGATGTTGTTTATGAGAGTTGAACATTAATTTGTGTTGGTTTTTTTTTTTTTTGTTAAGAGTAGAAAGTTACCCATCTTCGAAGTCAGGATTATGGTACTCATCAACTCCTGAAAAAGAACTCAAAAAATAGAAAAAATGGAAAGAGTTTTGCTACATGATCGGAAAAATTGACCTGAAATTTGGTCCCGTGTTCATACACGGTTGATACAGAAGATTTGTCCCACCACTATTAAAGTGGAGTTTTGCTATAACACATGGGATGACTAGCAATGACACGTCATGTAGGACAAAATTCTGATCAATTTTTCTGGTTATATGGAATTTTCCAAATGAAAATATCCTACGGTTGGTTTCACATTATTGGAAAAAGCTCACTCACATGTAAGAACATGTATAAGGCCAGGATGAATTTTTGCCGGCAGGCTTGGACGGTCAATTGCTGGCTCATCACTTCAAAGCAATATCAAAGAATAATGGACGGTTTTACTAGCAGATCATTAGGTTCACATTGGCTCAATTTTCATCACAACCGACCAATAGCCATGTTCACCGATAGGAGAGATTTGATCCTCTGTGTGTACCCCTCGGAAGCATATATCTCCATTGGGATTCAAACTCTTAAATTTCAATTTCATTGACTAAATTGTGGCCCCAAATTGGAAAATTGCATGGTTTTTGAAAACTTAGAATTATTGCTATAGCCTCTCACCTCTGCAGGAAGGACTAAGGACTAAGGAGTAGTACTATTTCGGACCAAGGCGGGCTATGATTTCCAAATCATGAGTCTATATAGTCCAATTTTTGTGCTCATATTTAATTGGTGAAGGGGATTTATTTCAGATCAACCAAATATTTAGTATTAGTGTCACAATCTGCATGGCAGTTTTCATGGTTGTTAAAGGAAGAATGTGGAAAATTTGACTGTTTAAAAAGCCAAAGATACAGGAGGAATGAACAGCTGGAACAAATAGTAGAGGTCTTTTTTTCTTTTTAGTGGGGTCTTAAAGCTTTTCACTGGTGAAAATGGTCCACACCGTCTGAAATCTGAATCTGCCTAAAGGATTTGATCGCCAATTGGCCATTATTATTTGGGACGTTTCTTTTTCAACTCATAAGAATGTGGTTTCTAACCAAAACAATGTTTAATTGTGTGGTTCCTTTTCAACTGTGGTGACTGGTGAGTGGTTAATTAAAATGGGTCTGCACAATCACAAACGCCATTTAATACAAACTGAAATGTTATAATAATTTAGAAGGTGAAGGTAATCTTGACACTATTGATCTTAGTTTAAAGGCCGAGAAACATATATGGATAATGAACATTTCTGCTCGGAAATGAGCTAGATCAGAGATCCGACATGACTCGACTCTCATAACTGGAGCAATACCGACAAAATATTTTTAAGCAAATGAAGACCCCGGTGGCTAGCCGCATCTTATGGGAGAAGAGGGCACGTAATTTGTGTAATAATTTGATTTTGAGCTCAAGGAAAAAGGTCCCAAATTTGACTATCTATAATCTATTCATTTCTGTCGTTGTTGCAGACCAAACTTCTACTTTTTCTTCATTTTGCCTTCAAAAATCTCAAAATCTCATCCTCTCATAAACTTGCAGCCTTGGTTCCCCTACATTGAACCCAAAAGGGTGGCTGCATCCTCAACAAAATTCAAATTGACATTTTGGCACATGATTCTAAAACAGGGGATTTGTCAAACTGCACCTCTTTAGTCCAACAACCCTTCCACTAATATTAAATGACGATTTCATCTTAAATGCTTCTCCGCCCTACTATATATAGAATCTCACAGTCCTACTATTTTTATTAACAATCACATTTCAAAGCATATTATCATTAACTTTGATCAGATTTATAAACATGGGCAAAAGGTTATTCTTCATTTGCTTTCTTCTTCTTTCTCTGTTTCTGAGTTGCATGCTATCTGCAACAGAGGCAAGGGCATTGAGGGATTCAAAGCTGCAGCAGAGCAATGGTGGGAAGAAGCGCTATGGGGTTTCCTTAATTAGTAAAGGGTTGCCTTTTCGTTCGTTGAAGGTTTCGGGGCCAAGTCCGGGCGTCGGACACCGGTACAACAATCTTCAAACTTTCCGATCAGTTCAGCACTCTGGTCCTAGTAGCCCTGGTGAAGGACATAAGTAAACATTTTTGCCCTTCTCTTTCTTAGGTTGTTTAGTACGTATATATAATTGATCAAAGTGTTATTAGTTAAACATTTTTTTTTTCTTTGGACAAATGCCAAAGTTGTTGGTGCATTTCAATGGTGATTATTCTACTCTATACATAATCACCTTGTAATAATCAGTTTTCCAGTGTATTCAATATATGTCAATATTGAACATGTTTATATATATCTTTTTTTTTTCAAATGCCCAGGGGCCAGGTTTATATATATCTTTAATTGTTTGGAAACTGATTTTTGTAAGACAATTTTAACAAATTAATCATATAGAAGGTGTAGAAACTAGAAGGTGTTTGTATTAAAATCATGGATCTAGTTACTTTTTGCAGTAACCATCTTCATGCACCTCAATAAATGTGATTTGTCCAATGGAATAAATGTAACCTAGCTTAAATTAGTAGATTAAAGTTAAACTGCTCTGTTGTGCCAAAAAAAAAAAAGTTAAACTAGGGGCTCAAGAGTCAAGAGTCAGGGCCTCAGGCCCAATCTATCTACCACCAGATGGGGCCCTAGTTTTAAGCCTGTTAGTTTGGGCCAAGATTTGAACCTGTGCATCTTGGGGGAAACAATACCAGGCATATATATTAGCCCATGGTTGTACTTGTAATTGACTGGTGTCTTGTATTTTTTTGAGGTAACTAGGGGCTTGAGAAGATATAGTTTGGATGCTATGAGGATGATATATACAATTTTCCAACAATTTCATGCATGCATTAAGATGTTGAACCTTTGAAACATAATTATCACAAATTTTATATACAATTGTTATTTTTTTTATTAGTAGATAAAATTATCAATGGACAGGTATTACAATATAATTAATTAATTATTTTTCTTTTCAATGTACCATGTGATTTGTGTAACCGAAAGAAAAGATAAAAAAAGAGTATCATGTACATTATTTTTGGTACCTTAAAAAATGTTGGGAAATCTTATGTACATATATACAATTAATTGTTAATGGGTCACATATGAAACATGTTGCTAGCTGTTGGACAATTTTATATA
>AWWV01011146.1:0-40266 GCA_001974805.1 Corchorus capsularis
GATCAACAACTACTTATTTACATACTAATTAGAGCTCATATATATATATATATATATCCTTAATTACCTTTCTCCCTGGCTAGCTCTCGTGACTCTCCTGCTTGGCGTCCACGTAACTGTCCAAGGCCATGGCTTTGAAGGAGGAAAAACAAGAAGAAATCCATGTTCTCATGGTGACATTACCAGCGCAGGGTCACATTAACCCCATGCTTAGACTAGGGAAACGCCTGGTCGATAAAGGCGTTCATGTTTCGCTTGCCACCACCCTATTCGGTGGCCACCGTATGCTCAAAGCCTCTACTATCACCAGCATCACCGGTCCCAACTTCATTCCGGAATCCCAATTCTCTTTTTCTCCGACGGGATAAGCCTCGACTATGACCGCTCCGGTAACTTGAACTATTACATGGAAACCCTAGCAAAAACCGGTCCACTTAACCTCTCAAAATTCATTAAAGATTATTACCACGACGCTGGCAAGAAACTGTCTTGTATTATTAACAATCCCTTTGTTCCATGGGTGATCCATGCAGCCTTGGACAATCAAATCCCTTGTGCCATGCATTGGATTCAGCCATGTTCACTTTACGCTATTTATTACCGCTTTTACAACAAGCTAAACCAATTTCCAACCTTAGAAAACCCTGACATAAGCGTCGAATTGCCTGGTTTGCCTCTATTGCAAACCCAAGACTTGCCTTCGTTTGTTCTTCCATCAAACCCTTTCGGATGCTTCCCAAAGATGTTTTCTGATATATTTCAAAACATAAAAAGGTATAAATGGGTGTTGGCCAATTCATTTCTTGAGCTGGAAAAAGAAGCCATTGAATCCATGGCTGAGCTTTGTCCAATTCGACCGGTTGGTCCGCTGGTGCCTCCTTCGTTACTTGGTGAAGAACATCAAAACGACGTCGTCGACGGTGGTATCTCGATGTGGAAAGCTGACGAAACCTCCTTAGAGTGGCTAAACAATCAACTTCCGGCATCAGTTATATACGTATCTTTCGGTAGCTTACTATATTTACCGGCAAAGCTAATGGAAGCCATAGCAACTGCGCTGAAGAATTCCAACCGTCCATTTCTGTGGGTTGTGAAGCAACCGGAATTCCCACTATCCGATGGTGCCGGTCAGTTGCCCTTAGGGTTCGAAGAAGAAACCAAACATCAAGGGCTTATTGTTCCATGGAGTCCACAAACAAAAGTTTTGGTCCACCCATCGATCGCTTGTTTCATAAATGCACTGCGGATGGAATTCCATGTCGGAGACTTTAGCAGCAGGCATTCCGGTGATTGCGTTTCCGCAATGGACCGACCAGCCGACAAATGCTAAGCTTATCGTCGATGTTTTTAAGGTTGGTCTTCGAGTATTGAATTCTAGCCACCCCGACGGAGGGAATGTCTTTGTCAAGGAAGAACAAGAGAAATGCATAACGAAAATTCTTTGTGGACCAAAATCTGAAGAGTTGAAGAAAAATGCTTTAAAGTTGAAGCAGGCAGCGCACGAGGCAGTGTCCAGCGGCGGCTCCTCTGACTGGAATATTCAGCTGTTTGTTGATGAGATTTCCGGAAATTAATCTTGAACAAGGGGGTCCTTTGAAAATGATATATTGCCTAATTTATGTATTTCAATTTCATTTTAAATTTTCTACTTACATGATTATCAATCACTTATTTTAAGAAATCATTGTACTATATTCTAATTCTAGTTATTAAGACTGTATCTCGTTTAAAATTGTATTTTTTTAAAGAAAAAAAAAAAACAACAAAACGACATTGTACAAGCATTGGTAAGGATTTCTTTTTCTGTCGAAGTATCAAGCAATTTTAATTAGAGCCATAATTTCTTGTCTTTATTGCAATGAGTAATTAATTACTCTAATCAATTTTATGGCTTAAGCTAGCCTTGCAAACAAATTCAAAGAAAGAACAATACAAAAAGGAATTGTGTTGAAGCGGGTTTGGAATCGATGTAGGACCGGCATTTTGTGGTGTAAGAAGATTTGTTCGCTTCCGAGTCCGAGTGGAAAAGTCCTTCTTCATATACTACACATGGACAAAACTACAAGATCTAGTTTACGTTTTTGTTTTTGTTTTGTTCGTTTTCGTTAAGTGTGAACTTTTCAATTAGTCAAACTTCAAACCCTTGCTCCGAGAATAATGAACTTTTGATATCTTGACCATTAGATAATATCTAGTGAAAGATTCTAGATCCAATTTTACCTAAAGCCTCGAGTTCCCTTCGTTTTCCCCATTTTTAACATATTGAGCTCATGGCAGCTTTTAGCGGCCGAACACAAATTGAAAACTTCCAACTAATTCTAAGAAAACTATTTTGTGAATAAAACATTGCAGTTCTTTGTTAGTGGTATAAAAAAAAAAACATTGCATTTATTTGTAGCTCAGTTGATAAAATCATCGTAAGGCAAGAGTTATTTCGCTATTTTTATTTTCCTTCAAAAAGGAAAAAAGAAGAGATCGCATTGATTTGATTTGATGGCTTTAACTCAAATGAGGATATTTTATTGTGAATTTTTTAGGTCTAGATTATGCATGTATTATGGTGGTTTTTAGGTATCATCGTGGCTTATCAATAGCTTTGTTACTTTAAGGGTAAAGTTATTTGCACTACTATAACCCATACTACTTTTGTACACTACTTATATCCAACGGTTGTTATTTAAATTAAGTTCACATCCACCACCGATTTTAAATGATAGTATACAAAAGTAGCATATCCAAGGGTAGTACACCTAGCATTGTCCTTTAATTTAATTTGTTTGCTAGAGTTAAATTTAGATGAGAGAAATATGGGTTAGTCGGGTGTGGGAGTACTTGAAAATTGGACTTTAATCCATGGGTAAAATTGGCATCTCTGTATCCTTTTCAATAATTTCTAAAAATATTTGTATTTCCTTCCTAATAAATATAGTTTGGCATGGTACCCAATGATAACAATACACCGTTCTTATTTGAAAATTTCTCTTTTAATTATCCACGCCTCTTATTTCTTTTTAATTGTCCACATCACTTAAAATAACATATTTACCCTGTTTTGAAACTACAAAACTCAATAAATATGATAATTGACAAGACTGGATTACGTCAATTAAATTAAATGTTAGGCAATTTGGTAAAATAAAATTTGCATCAATTTTAGAGAAATAACTACATTTCTTAAACAAATAAATTAATTAAAATAATTGATGATGAAAAAGGAATAGAGGAATAACTCTACAAACTCGAGTCTATAAAATCATCACTCTTAATCAAACAATTTTTTTTTAAAAAAATCTTTTCTAGACAAATTAGAGAAGGAAAATGGACACTGAAGGAGAGAAAGCGGTGTACAAGCAATGAAATTATAATAAGAAAATATAATAAATAAAGTGGATTTATTTGAATTATAAATCTGACATTTTAGATCAGTGGATCTCTCCAATAAGAGAGGATCCTCCCCATATATAAATCATTGAGGTTGTTTTCGAAAAGTACTATGATAGATTAATCAAATCTGCCACAAAGTACGCAACAGACTATTTCACATGGAAGTTTTTTTTTATAGCATTCACATGGGAGATGGAACCCCATGCAAATTTAAAAAGTACCAACATGCTTGTTAGACAAATTAAATACTTCTATTGAAATCTGTGTGCATATGTATGTTTGAATTAATATGCCCTTTAATTTCAACTAGTACTTTTTTTTTCTATAGATAAAAATTGAAAAGCTTAGTTCCTTTCTGTACATATATATCCTTATTATTCTCAACAAGGGTTCCAAGATCAAAACCACTTATTGTGAATTACGTACCTTAGAGCTATATATCCTTACATTTCTCCTTGCCTAGCTTGGCGTATAGTCTACGTACCAGTCCAACTCCATGGCTTTGAAGGAGGAAAAACAAGAAGAAATCCATGTTCTCATGGTGACAGCTCCATCGCAGGGTCACATTAACCCCATGCTTAGACTAGGGAAACGCCTACTCGATAAAGGCGTTCATGTTTCGCTTGCCACCACCCTATTCGGTGGCCACCGTATGCTCAAAGCCTCAATAATCACCAGCATTAGCGGCCCCAACGTCATCTCTGGAATCCCAATTCTCTTTTTCTCCGACGGGGTAAGCCTCGACTATGACCGCTCCGGTAACTTAGACTATTTCATGGAAACTTTAGCCAAAACCGGTCCATTTAACCTCTCAAAACTCATTAAAGATTATTACCACGACGCTGGTAAGAAACTGTCTTGTATTATTAGCAATCCCTTTGTTCCATGGGTGATTGATTCAGCCTTGGAGAATCAAATCCCTTGTGCCATGCATTGGATTCAGCCATGTTCACTTTACGCTATTTATTACCGCTTTTACAACAATCTAAACCAATTTCCAACCTTAGAAAACCCTAACATAAGCGTCGATTTGCCTGGTTTGCCTTTGCTTCGCACCCAAGACTTGCCTTCGTTTGTTCTTCCATCAAATCCTTTCGGATGCTTCCCAAAGATGATGTCTTATATCTTTCAAAACATGGAAAGGTATAAATGGGTTTTGGCCAATTCGTTTCTTGAGCTAGAGAAAGAAGCCATTGAATCCATGGCTCAGCTTTGTCCAATTCGACCGGTTGGTCCGCTGGTGCCTCCTTCGCTACTTGATCAAAACGACGTCCTCGATGGTGGTATCTCGATGTGGAAAGCTGACGAAACCTCCCTAGAGTGGCTAAATAATCAAGAACCTTCATCAGTCATATACGTAGCTTTTGGTAGCTCTAGCTTACTATATTTACCAGCCAAGCTAATGGAAGCCATAGCAACTGCGCTGAAGAACTCCAACCGTCCATTTTTGTGGGTTGTGAAGCAATCAGAATTCCCACGGGCTGATGGTGCGGGTCAGTTGCCCTTAGGGTTCGAAGAAGAAACAAAACATCAAGGGCTTATTGTTCCATGGAGTCCACAGACAAAAGTTTTGGCCCACCCTTCGATCGCTTGTTTCATAACGCACTGCGGATGGAATTCCATGTCGGAGACTTTAGCAGCAGGCGTGCCGGTAATTGCGTTACCGCAATGGACCGACCAGCCGACAAATGCCAAGCTTTTCGTCGATGTTTTTAAGGTTGGTCTTCGACTTAATCCTAGCCCTGACGGGGGGATTGTGAAGGAAGAACTAGAGAAATGCATAAGGGAAGTTCTTAGCGGACCAAAATCTGAAGAGTTCAAGAAAAATGTTGTTAGGTTGAAGCAGGCTGCCCGTGCGGCAGTGGCCAGCGGCGGCTCCTCTGACCGGAATATTCAACTGTTTGTTGATGAGATTTCCGGCAATTTACCTCGATGAACAAGGGGGTCCCTTGAAAATGATATATTAATTGCCTTCCTGTATTTCAATTTCTTTTTAAGTTTTCTACTTGGACATGATTATCAATCACTCGTTTAAGAAATCATTGTATATTATGGTATGAATTCACTACGTAGTGATGAAGTTTATCACATGGAACTAAAGGGGATTGCGGAGGAAATTAAGTGAAGAGGAGGGTAGTGAGGAATTAACTTTGTCTCTCGCGTGGATTTTTTTCTTGCAAGAATCTAAATTCCTTTCTGTTGATGATAGATCATAGAACTTTGTGCTTTTTGTGGGGAAAGGTGAATTTTAATAGTATTGTTTTTGTTGCAATTGGCTTATTTTTTGATCTGGATAATTGAAGAACTTTTCTTTTTTAGAAATTGGTTGATTGAGCAGGTTTTAGATGTGTGATGGGCAACGTTTATGCAAGTACGATGAAGTAGTCAGTGGGTTATTTAGATTGAGATTAAGGATCTAAAGGAGAAGTTTGACATTATCTGATTACGAACTGTGGTTTGAAGCTGATGTGAGGAAAGCATTGATACTAAACTTAATTTAAGAGTGGTTTCATTGTTTTTTGAGAGAGCTGACATTATTAGGAGTGATTCGTTGGAAGAGGGATTTATTTATTTTGAGTTGAATTTGCAGCAAGGAATATTATTGATGAGGGTCTTTCAAGTGAGTTTGTTCCAGGTAAATTCGGTGTTCTTTATTTTCTTTAATTGTTGTCAGTTCAGATTTCTTTTAACTGTTTTGGATCATTGGTTTGGATATTACTGTTGGTTTGTTGTCTGTGAAATTGGTATTTGTTTTGCTTCTGCACGTGCATATATATTATTGCAGGGCCTTCCCAACAATTGCTATTAATATCCTTGAAGCGAGTGTGGTTGCTATATATGAATTGTGCTGTTCCAATCTCTGTCGTTTTGTTGGTGTTAGTTGTGCAACAGAAACAATTTCAAGTCAGTTATGTTAGTTGAAAAAACACTGTTTTGAAGCTGCTATTTTTGCTGCTGGAATGTTCACACCAGAAGCTAGCTTTGCAGCCAATTTTAACCAATGAGAAGCAAGGATTTTAACTCAGTCAAGTGGATCACTTTTAAGCAGGTTAAGCAAGCAGCTGAATTGCAAGTTGATGCCTGCAGCTGCTTGCTTCTGTTACTTTTTATCAAATGACGGTTTAAACTTAGTCTAAGTCTGGTGTAATCTTATCTAGCTTTAGTCTAAGCTTACCTTTTAATCTTTTTAATCAAATCTCTTGTCAAGTCCACTTGCTCAACTTGTAAACAATGTTGCTTTATGCAAGTTTAAAATCAAATGAAAGTTTGAAGGTCTGGAATAAAAAAAAACAGCCTTTCTGAATCCAATTTTCAATCTGTTGTTTCCATTTCTCTGTTCTTGTTCTTTTCTTTACTTTAATCCATTTTGATCCAACATGTTTTCTGTCGAATGCTTCATATTATGCTTTGGTTTTCTCTGTTTCTACTACTTTGTTCTGTTAATTCTTGGTACTCTATTGTCTTCACCTTTCAAAAGAAGTTGTTACCAAAAAAACAAAAACAAAAACAAAAACAAAACAAAACAAAACAACATTGTACAAACAAAGGATTGTCGTTTTTCTGTCGAAGTATCAAGCAATTTTAATTAGAGCCATATAATTAATTCCTTGTCTTTATTGCAGAGAGTACTTATTTACTCTAATTAATATATGGCTTAAGCCTTGCAAAAGTTCAAAGAAAGAAAAATACAAAAAGGAATCTTGTTGAACTTGAAGCGGGCAAAATAAGTTTGGATCGATGTAGGGCGGGCATTTTGTGGTGTGAGAAGATTTGTTCGCTTCCTAGTCCGAGTGGAAATTAGTCTTTCTTAATATACTGCACATGTGACATGGACAAAACTACAAAATCTAGTTTACGTTTTCATTATTATTTCATAAAATTCATTTTCCCCATTTTTAACATATTGAGATCATGGCAGCTTTTAGTCAAACAAACACAAATTTCCAATTGAAAACTTCCAAGTCCAACTAAGAAAACTAATTTATGAAAACAATACATTATAGGTTGAGGCCGAGCATGATATATATTGGTTTATATATGTTGGGTTTGGATTTTATATATATATGTTATATTAAGTGTCCTGTGGTGAAAATGCAAACTTATTTGTTGCTCAGTTGATAAAATCTTTGTAATGACTAGTTGAACTAAAAAAAAAAAAAAAAACTAACATGGGAGAGGAATCCGACCCTTATCTCAAGATCCACCGAGTAGCCCATATACATGTCGGACACCAATCCGAACCCAAAAGTCTAGACTGATGGTTTCTTGGATCCTTCATGTATATATGCTACTCAAACAACCCATCCTTTTATGATGTGGGGTGTTTCCTCACATGTAAATCCTCAACACTTTGCAGTTATTATTTTTTTTTTCGCAACGTAACTTTGCAGTTAATTAGTTCATATATAATTTACATTTCGTTTGAGAATGTTTAGTTGATTAAATCTTCTGACTTCTGACTTCTTTTTAAGAAGTGAAAGTTAGTTCAACTAGCTAGTAAGAACGAAAAGAAAAAGACAGACCGACTTACATAATTATAATTATGTTTATGTAAAGTAAATCATGACCTGATCTGTTGGTAAGGGGATGGGGTCGACAACAAAAGACACGACTCTTTTTGTCATTGAGAATAGGTTAGAAAGTGCAAAACAATGTACAATCAATTACTACTACATAATTTTAGGGCCCATTAAACTATATATTTGTTTAATTTGTACATGTCAAAGATTTATTTCACTAATAATTAACAAAATGTTGTTTTCATTCTATAAAATATCAATGTATTTGTTGGAGTACTGTTTTTAACTTTTAAGGCTTTATATACACAAAAAAGATTGATCTTATACCAATAAAGATATACCTTGGCTTTTGGTAATTAAAAGCGAAATCTTGAAAATATGACAAGAACAAACTGTTGTTTCCTGTGAAGGATTCGGCCATATATAGCATCAACTAGGTCCATAAATATATCTAGAGATACGTACGTATAGACTTGGTTTAACTTGAATAATAATTAAGAATTAGTTAATCGGTTGAAAAGATTAAAAGACATACATATATATATATATATACGTAAATGTATTGAAGAAGGACCACAAAAGTTAGAAAAATAGAGCCAAAAACATCAATTTATTTCTACATCTCTACCCAAATCGATCGGACGTCACTTAATTCATTAAAATTTTTGTTTGCTGTGAATTAATATCGATTGCTCACGACTCTTTTTTCTTTTTGTTTTCTATTTCTTTTATTATAATTTTCAACATACCCCCCTTTTTTATTGGAGAACGATTGGAAATTTTTGCTTTTTGTCATTTTTTTAAGGTGGTAGTCAACTAGTCATATTTCATAAGCGTATGTGTACATTTCATATGGCGCTGTCGATTTTATTGTTGTGGTTTGGCCTACATATAGTTTAATTATATATCTATAAAATATATATATATATATATAGTTGATTAAACTACTTAGATACGATCAAAGATGGTATGAAAAAAAAATCACATACTATGAAAGAAAGAAAATTAAAAAAGAAATATATATATATATAATTAATTAAGGCATCTATACATATATAGTATATATATATGTACCATAACGATAAACATCATAATTAAAAAGGTTTGAATATGGGCAATTTCAAATATATACCGCGACCATATATTTTAAAAGAATATATATAGAGAATTAACGGCCAAATGTTAGAATTTGCTTGTATTAGACTGCGTTTAGTAGAATGGCGCAATAGCGGTGCAATTGACACTGTTTAGGTACTGTACAGATGAAATTATACTGTATAGATCAAATTAGGTACTGTACAGATAAAATTATTAGAGCAGCGATTGAAACGGAGATTACATTTAAAACTCCGTTTGACCGGTACACCGATGCACCGGCCAAACAGTCGGTGAATCGGTGCACTAAACACGACCTTAGTCCGAATTTTATAAATAAATATAAAATATATATATTTGGTCCCAATTTATTTTCATTTGCGTAAAAAAAATTGTTCCGTTTTCGGTCGCTTTCTCCGACCGAGGACGAGGAGGGGGAAATGAGATCTCAAGTCATTGCATACGTCATGAGCCAATATCCCAAGTAATAACGGCTTAGGTGATGAAATGAAATTTAATTAGCATATTCATTCCAAAAATTCTACTAGTACTAGTATTTTGTTACAAAAGCAAAGAAATTCTACAAACAAAATCCTCCCCAGGAAATAATTAAAGCCATCCTTCATGTATCAGCCAATAAATTCATAACTAGCCTTAGTAGCCCTATTTAATTTGGTATAGGGCATCTGATCATTTAATGAGCATTGAATTTTTGACTAGCCAGCTGCCATTAGAGTCACTAGTTAAGTAGTTAAGCCAAAGCCACGCACCACCACTACTACGTACTGTCTCTTTTCTTATCAAAGTAAAGCAATTCGATTTCAATAATCAAAGAAGAGACATATATACATGTGCTGGGAAATATAAGTTCCAACAAAAGAACACCAAATATTTACATTAATTTGTTTAAACGTCAAGATTTTTTCTTTTCCAATTTAGCTTTAGTTTGGTATTGAGTTTGCAATTTGAAAAAGTTTAGTTTGGAAAAAGTGCTCTTCAGAAATGCTTTTTTAAATTGCGGTAGAAAAATATAAATAATGTTTGGTATTGCTGTGAAAAAATGGGGTTGAAGGATAAAATGTCTAAAATGGATATATTAGTTAAAAAGAAAAGAGAAAAATAATTAAGGGATTTTAGTCATTTAATGTCCAAAAGCACTTTTGAAACGCAAAAACACCTAAGGATTAACTTCTTGGGTTGACTTGGTTTTTGCGTTCAAAATTAGCTTTTGACACAAACCGAGATTTATTTGGTATTGCGTTTGGATTTAAAAGCAGTTTTTTTTATCTCCAAACGCAATGTCAAACCAGCCCTTAGAGGCATGAAAATAAGAAAAATTGGATTTTTAAATTTAATAGAAGTTGGATTTGAGGTAAGGTGTAAAGTTAATTTAAATTTTTTATTCAAAATAAATTATTATGTGGCATTATCTGAATGGAATTCTCATCCCATTATATATTTTAAGATAGAAGTGATAAAATTTTGGCTAGTTGCTCAAATAAGGGCCTAACGTTTGCCAAAATGCTCAAATAAGGGTCTGATCTTTTAATTTGGCCAAATAAGGGCCTAACGTTTGCCAAAATGCTCAAATAAGGGCTTGTCTCATGCGTCATCCAAACTGACACGGAGCCCTTATTTGAGCATTTTCGATAACGTTAGGCCCTTATTTGAGCATTTTCGATAACGTTAGACCCTTATTTGGCCAAATTAAAAGATCGGGCCCTTATTTGAGCATTTTCGATAACGTTAGGCCCTTATTTGGCCAAATTAAAAGATCGGACCCTTATTTGAACATTTTGACAAACATTAGGTTCTTATTTGAGCAATTAGCGTAAAATTTTAATAAGGGGCAAATATTAATACTAGTACTAGTACATTTAGTCAATTACTCTTTCCTCTGAACAAAAAAAATTACTCTTTCCTAAAACTTGTAGTAATAATCAATTATAAACTGGCCATTATTCTTGCTTTCTTTGTGCCAAAAAAAAAATCTGGCCATTATTCTCTGGCCAGAAAAGAAGGGGAAAAAAAAAAAAAAAAAAGAAGACTGACCATTATTCAATGTATCGGCCAAAAAAAATGTAGAATGGATAATATAATCAGATTTCATTTTCTCATAGAAATTAAATTTTATATTTACGTAAATGGTGTACCAACCATTTTCGTCCCTAAATGATATACTTTTCAAGGTCTCAATTCCTTAGTAAATCTCAGTATTAGCTTGTTTCCATATAGTCAGAATCAAATTGTCAATTTTCACAATGCAAGTTGATCAGCTATCCGACTGTCATATATATCTCTGTACGTTACATTAGCATAATACTACTTAGTAGTACTAATTAATTGTGTGCCAATTGTCTCCACAGCCCCAAACTCTTGACTCTTGAATTTTAATCACTTCCTCTTTTTCTCCCCCAAGCAAAAAAGAAGAAAAAGTTGTGTCATGGGATCTACAGATAAGCCTCTGGTTCATGTCTTTCTTGTCTCTTTTCCAGGTCAAGGCCATGTAAATCCTCTTCTTAGACTTGGCAAGCGACTCGCTTCCAAAGGATTGCTTGTAACATTATCTACAACCGAAGGCTTTGGAAAACAGATGGCCAAAGTCAACAACATCACCGACGAGCCAGCCCGGTTTGGCGATGGGTTTATCCGGTTCGAGTTCTTTAAGGATGGCTTGGACGAAGATGACTCAAGACGCGGAAGCCTTGACCAATACATGGCTCAGCTGGAACTTGTCGGAAGGGAAGAAGTTTCTCGAATGATCAAGAGATATGAAGAGCAAAACCGTCCTGTTTCTTGCTTGATCAATAACCCATTCATTCCTTGGGCTTCTGATGTTGCGGAAAGTCTTAACATCCCTTCTGCAATGCTTTGGGTGCAATCTTGTGCTTCTTTTGCTGCTTATTACCATTACAATAATGGGTCAGTGCCGTTTCCTACTGAAACTGACCCTGAAATTGACGTTCAATTACCGGCCATGCCACTGCTCAAACACGATGAAATTCCAAGCTTTTTGCATCCTTCTACTCCGTACGGTGTCCTCGGGAAGGCCATTCTTGGTCAGTTTAAGAATCTAAACAAGCCCTTTTGTGTATTGATGGATACTTTTCAGGAACTCGAGCATGAACTCGTTGAATACATGTCTAAATTTTGCCCTGTAAGGACTGTTGGGCCATTGTTCATGGACCCAAGCCCAAAAGTCATAACCAACACGGTTCGTTGTGATATGATGAAAGCCGATGACGTCTGCATCGAGTGGCTCGACTCGAAACCACCGTCGTCGGTGGTTTATATCTCGTTTGGTTCCATCGTTCACTTGAAACAGGAACAAGTCGATGAATTAGCTCATGCTTTGTTAAACACCGGTCTGTCATTTTTGTGGGTTATGAAACCGCCGCTTCCAGGGCTGGGCCTTCAACTCCACACTTCGCCGGAAGGATTTTTAGAGAAAGTAGGTGATAAGGGCAAAATTGTAAATTGGAGTCCGCAAGAGAAAGTTTTGACTCACCCGTCAGTTTCGTGCTTTCTGTCTCATTGCGGATGGAACTCGACGACGGAGGCGCTATCGTCCGGTATGCCGATCATCGCTTTCCCTCAGTGGGGTGATCAGGTGACTGACGCCGTTTACTTGGTCGATGTGTTCAAGACTGGTGTGCGAATGTGCCGTGGGGAGGCTGAAGGGAGGATTATTCCGAGGGAAGAGGTGGAGAAATGCTTGAGGGAAGCCACGGGAGGGCCAAAAGCGGTGGAGATGAAGGAGAACGCCTTGAAGTGGAAGGAGGCGGCGGAGGCTGCGGTGGCAGATGGCGGTTCGTCTGATAGGAACATTCAAGACTTTATTGACGAAGTGAAAAGGAGGAGCACGAAGGTCGATTATGCCGCTGCCACAAATTTCCCTACCAAGTCATCCACTACCGCAGAATTGACGTCTGATCAGAATCCAGCCAATGGGGAAGTTGGGATTGGTGAGTCATGAAACACGTGTCATAAATGAATTGGAAGATCTATTAATTAGCTAAACAACAAGGATATTTATGCTTTTGTCGCTAATCATGTGTTTTTAATTACTTTTTCTTCTGCCTTTTTCCCCCTCTCATCTCGTCTGTAAAAATAAATATATTTGGTCAAACACTCCAACTATCTCTATATATACATACATATATATGGTTTCTAGTCAACAACAGAGCTGCATTTATTAGGATTTGTATATCTAGTGCATTTATTTACATGCATATGGAGTATTTAGAAACAAATGGTGGCAGTTGGTTGTAGCCAAAAAAAAATATGGTAGCAGTTGGATTGACGTTGACGTTTATACAAATTTTGCTTTTGCTTACATTTACTGATAATTTATTTATTTAGTATATAGTTTTTTATTAAAAAAAAAAAGAAAAAATAGATCATAGGACTAAAGTTGATATAATATAGATACTCCATACTAGCTCTGTCCCCTTTTATCAGGCATTTAATCGTAGCCTAAAAACGTATTAAATGGAACCATGTGATGTGATGACTGATAATATTTTTTTTAAGAGGGTGATGACTGACAATATTGCACCAAAAAAACAAAATACTACTACTAATCTACTATTATTGATTTATCATGGGAGAGGGTATATATTTAGGTGTTTGGATATAAATATATATTTTGTAAGTGTTTGGAGACATGCAAATTTATGAAAAAAATATGTTAGTATTATTTTTTTAGTGCATATCTTATAGCTTTTCCCATTTATTATTATCGACATTTTTTTTGGCCAGTTTATTGTATTATCTGTTTGTGGGAGCGAATTTTAGCTACTACAGTAAAACTTCCATAAATTAATACTCGATAAATTAATAACCTCTTTAAAATAATATTTTATTCCGATCCCGACTTGGGACAGTTATAAAAATTAGTAATTTCGATAAATTAATAAGATAATAATTTTTATAAAAACCCTTATATGTATATATATAGTCCCATCAATATTATAAATTAATAACTCTCTAAAATTTATATATATAGTTATAGTACAATGAAAATAAACATAAGTGATTTGTGTTAAATTTCATTTAATTAGTCAATAGTTTGAACACTAAAAACAATATGAAGAATTAATACATATATGCATGTATATTATATTTATATTTATATAATCAATGAACATGTATTAAATTTGTATATTTGTACATTGAATGTATATTGTAAGTGTAATGAATATAAATTCATTTATAATATAACGTAATACAATGAACATGATTAATATAAAATTTTATTTATGTATATTAGTTATATTTATTTATATAATCAAATTTATATTATGGAATAAAAAAAACTCTTTAAATTAATATTTTATTAATTTATTGATTAATTAATAACTCTCTAAATTAATAAATTTTCATGATTCCAACATTATTAATTTATAAAAGTTTTACGGTACTATCAAACCGTATGTAATAAACGCTACACTAGGAACATCATCATCTGGCTTTAAACAGTATCCAAGACTAGGAATATCATCATCTGGCTTTGAACAGTATCCAAGAAATTAAAAATCATCCATCACTATTGATGGAAAAAAAGTTCCGTTGCCGGGAATCGAACCCGGGTCTCCTGGGTGAAAGCCAGATATCCTAACCGCTGGACGACAACGGATTTGATGTTAGGTCTTGCTTAGTCATTTTAAATATTAGAAATCAAGTCTCGAAGGGGATATGGGCAAACGAAAAGAAGTGAGAGAAGATTTCAGTGTTGCTCAAGTGTGTTGGCATTGAATGCAAATTGCAACCAACATTTCCCTTTCTGTTTTCTTTCTTTTCTTTTTTGGTTAGACTTGTATCAAATCACTATGCATTTCATTTGATGGAATTAACTAATTATTATCATTAAAAGCTTAAATTGGAAAACCCCTATACAACTTAAGTTACAAATGCTAACGATTTATTATTGCAAGTTTGCAACCTTGGAGAGTAAGCACAAGAGGAGCTCGTTTTATTCCAAGGCTGCACCATGGAATCTTCCAAAAAGGCTTTACCTTCGACCTAAGAAAACAACACTTGAGATGCGCCATTTTCGTTCTTCTGTCAATTCTTCTTTCCGGGATTCTTGATTTGCAGCATCCTTAACATATCTTTGCAGGCTCCAAGAATGCGCGTATCTTCAACGAAGCTTGCCGCCCCTGTCAAAACGACTTGCCTCAACTTCCATCACAGCAGAATGGTTAAATTTAGGCAAAAACCAATTCCCAAGTGTAAACCCTGCGCAAATGACTATAAGAAAAGCAGCTATATTCCTTCAATGGGACCTTGTACTTGACAATCGGTTTTGTTTGGCAGCTACAATACAAATCAACTTGTAGACTGAAGAATAATACTAAAACATCTTTCTCAAATACTAATGGTCATGAAACTTTAAGTAGGACAAACTTTACAATATATATGCACACAAATAATCAATTAAGTATATACGTTATCATATACTCATATGAAAGAACACAGAAATGCAGTCACGTTAATAACTACTAGTTGACTTTTCCAACGACCTGAAAAACCTGATCATATGGTCATAAACATCTCTATTTGCCTTTACGCTCAAAAGGAAGTCGATGTGACCATAGTTCTCAAGATAAAGCAGCTCTGGTTTGGATGGTAATTCATCAAGAGTGTGCTGCACATCTGTTAAATCTGCTAATTCATCAGTCCCCCCATAACCCATCCATAATGGCAATGACTTGGGTATGTTGCTAAGATCAAATGCTGGGGGTTTCAACTGTCCATACTTCAGTAAGTTTTTCAAGATTCCATAATCATACTGGGAAAAAGTACCCTTGCGGATCACTGCCAAACACATAACAAGGCCATGAAAATTTATCAGATAAATTGAAATTCACCAAAGACCAAACCCCCTATACCAATATTTTCTGTCTAGATACTAAATAAAAACATTTTTCCAAAAGCTAAAAGTATATAGTCTACAGTGAGGAATGCTTCAAGAGGCAAGCCAATTTGGGAGGATTAAACACAGCAGAAACAGTAAAAACGAGATGCAGCTCAAAGAAAGTATATAGAAGCATACTCTGGAAAAGATGGCGTAAGTTCTTCACAGATGATGGGTGAGGTTCATACTCCAAAAAGTAGTTCAGGCGTGTTTTATTATAGCAGCAATTCGGGCCTGCAATGTTATTTTGTCAAATACTGTTATGAACATAAGGATATATCTCACATTTTGAATATTTTTGTCACTACTTTTAGTTTCAGAGTACTTATAAGCTTTTATAAAGTCAAATCTTAACATTCTCCCCTGAAACTCAAACATATATGCATCTGTAACAGAACACCAGAAATAGGCGAACTATACGGTCATCATTGTTACATTGTACATTTTCACAAACCTTTCAGGTTATGTTAGATCTGGTTTGAAGACCGTTAAGACCAAGCTATGGACAATTTGTTTTTCAGGTCTTTCTAGTACCATATCCTTAAAGTGAACTGAGTGCCTATAGCAGAGTGTATGATCCAAATTTAGGGCATAAGGTCAAGGGTAGCATCAAATCGAAACTACTTAACACGTCCTAAATGAGCAAGAGCACTTAAGCAGTGCTTTTGCGGAAAAAAAAAATCAACATAAATGATCCATATCGTTGTGTGCATGTCAGTATATTGTGAAACTATCTGATGTGTATGCGTGCAAAGACGGGAGAGAAGAAAACCTGTTATAGAAGCTAAGAAATCAGAGCAATCCACGTGACCATCACATAATGATTCCACAAGGTTAATCAACACATCACTGAAAGAAAATAATAAACATGTAATGCAATTAACCCCTTAATTAATGAAAGGTACAACAGCAAGCAACAGCTTGATAACACTTGAGTATATATAGGGGAAAAACCTTCTGAAGTTCAATTGATGTAACCCCAAAGCAAGGACCATCTGTCAAAAAAGAATGTCTGAGAACATCAATAACAACCATAACCAAGTTTTCTAGGTAAACAATATAATGTACAAGGTATACCTGATCAAGATGCATAGCAACCATTCTAAGTACAAGTGGAGCAGTGACATGGTCCAAGTAAGATATTGGACACAAAAGAGCAGCAGCTTCAACCATTTCCACTATGTCTGGCTGAGTGAGAGCAGCCAGGGACATAATTGTTCCCTTCAAGTAAAATGTATGGTATAAGTAAACTAAAAAGGTAATGGGAAAAAGCGAGGAAAACATGCCCCAGGTATATGATAAGTAACCTGTGAATGTCCAACCATGAAGACTTTGGAGCCTGTAGCTGTTTTTATGTAGTGTAACATTTCTGCAAGATCATATAGAGCTAATTCCTGCCAACTCCACTCCCAAAATTCCTACAAGAAAGGCAACAGTTACTAAACCCATATTCCGAGTGGGAGGAGATAATATAAAACGTGGAGATAAACAATCTTTTTATGTCTGACAGAACAAATTAGCAGGTTGAAGATACCACCAGTCAAACTTGAGACGGATTCCATAAGAATATAGATGCAACAGAACACCCTAATTATTCCATCAAACGGGCCATAAGGAAAAAAAAAAAACACTAAAAGAAGTGTTTGAAGACCAGTAATAGTAAAATGTGTGTTTCAAGCTCATAAGATACTTACAGCCAAGTGGCCAACTCATTCTACAGTGCAATATGAATTCAATGTTTTGGACAGCCAACTTCTAAAGTAGTTTGAAGTTTTCCACATTGATACAGCCAACTAAGCTATGTACATTGCAAGATGAATTCCATTAAATGGAAAGAGGCATAAGTTATAGGCTTTGCCTACCTTCTCTGTCTCTAATAATGATACATGTCCATGACTCCATCGTGTTCCACGCACATTTGCAACCCATACATCGAAACCCTGGTCTGCCAGGATGAAGCCTAATGACTGCTCAGTAGAATCCAAAAACCATGCATCACCTCCCTGTATTGGGTTGGAACAAATCAAGCTAGTGAGAGACCAGATTCTCAGTTATAAAAGAAAGACACGCATATACAAAAATATGGTTCTTATTATTCTACTTTGTTATTTACTTCAACAATCACTAGATCAATTTTTTTTTTCCTTCTTTAGAACAAGTTAGAAAAAATGGCATCTTTCAGCATGCATTCACAAGCAAAAAGAACCGAGGGAATTTTAGATAACCATAAAAGAACAAAGAAATTTTAGATAAGCATATGGAAAAACTATAACTTGGTTGGATCAAGACACATGAGAAGCCATTAACAACTGACTAGACAATTATCTGCATAAATCAACTAACAAAGTAAAAATCAAAAGGGGTTTTCCCTTGAATTCATGCCTTGATAATTGACAACTGAAAATCACTGGGAAATCACAAACCATCTAAGAATCAAGGTCATGAGAGCAAAAGATAGATAGATTCCTTTCAAGCATCATAATTTTCTCCAACCAGGGCACTCTTGCAAGGAAAAACTAATACCAAACTCCACTAACCTACTTAAATAATATAGCATCCCATTCCCTGGGTTCTTCAGCAGATTTCATATATAAAAGTTATGGATACTTAATAAACTCTTGTATATCTGAAAAGTTATTCAAGGTCAACGGAAAATTTACCATAAATAATCCATGTTGAAGCAAAACAGGATGACCTCGCTGAACTCTAAGATCACCAGAACCAGACGACACGCGTTGAAGAGCTAATATGTAGCCATCCTTAGTTTCAACCTTACAAAAGTAAAGAGAACTCTTCTTTCAGTTAAAGAACAAGAAGATTCTAACCAAAGTTACAAAATTTAACTAACAAACCACCCAAAAATGAAACGAAAGTAAGGAAATTTCAGAGATTTTTCTTCATAATTATACAAAAGTTAACCAGAGAAAGGAAATGGAAGAGAAGGAAAGGGGAATAAAAACAGCAGAAAAATCCCACCTTGACTTTCCCGAAAAAAAAAAAGCAGAAATTTTATTAATATTTTTCTTGGCGCCAATAACATCCAAGAAATGTTAAGACAGTTATTCATAAAACGGTAATCTGGGGAAAAAAATAAAAGAAAAAGAAAGCTCCTTTGCTCGCAATTTCTTCCAAAACCAAAATGTATATTTGATTTGATTTGATTGCTTTTTGGCATAATCCACAACATATTAATCTTTACTCCTTTTTTTATCCCGTCAAAAAGCTTTTCCTCTAAGAAGAAACCGCGACAAACAATGATAAATTAGAGAGAGAGAGAGAGAGTACAGAGTGCTCGGTGCAGGAATAGCCGTTGGGCTCGATAAGCTGGGCGCAGAGAGAGTCCGACGCAGAAAGACGGCGGAGATCGGAAGAATTGCCGGTGAAATATCCGTCGGAAAGGGAAAAGGAGAGAAAGAGGATAAGGAGTGGTTGGAGAAGCGGCCGTACGTAGGCCATTCTCCGTCAGAGTCAAAATGGAGGAAGGAAGGAAGATTAGCGCGACGAGAGTCTGCCCCACGCCTCCTCACTTACTCACTCCCCTGTTCCTTTATACTAGTTCTTCAAAATTCTTCACCCATTTTTTTTTTGCAACAAATAATTCTAATTTGATTTCTACCTAACATAACAGTAATAATATTATAATATAATCCAATAATAAAAATAAAAATTAAAAGTATTTACAATATTAAAGCAACATAGTAGTATAGTACTTCTGAATTTCACTAACTCTTACTACGTTTTTTGTAGTTTTGTTCTCTGTCGTCGGCAGGCTCTCCCGTGATCTTACTTATATTGTCGATAAATGTCAATTTTCTCTTAAAAATAAAAAATCAATCAAATATTATCATTAAATTAAATAAATTGAAAACTGAAAAGAAAAGAAGAAGCAAGCACATCAATCAATTTGCATAGATAATACTCGGTGAAGATAAAAATTAATGCATGAATGTGTGACCACCAAATTTTTTTCGTAATTCTTATTAATTATGAATATGTAAAAGTTGTTTGAATAAAAAAAAATGTTTTATTTTATCCCTAAGTAACAATGTTTTTACTTCTTAAATAAATAAATAAATAAATAACCATTCCATTTGCAGAATGAATTGAAACAAATTGCTTGTTTTTATATCCAAAAATGTGTCAACTTCATGTGAGAGTGAGACAGCTGACCTTGAAGCAGATTGCACTAAAATATTTTAACTTGTAGCTTTGGATTATAGTTGAGTGGGGAATTTAATTTTACTAATAAGAGAATTTTTGTTTGATTTTTTTTTGGTGCCATCATGATTCATGATGCACCTTTTTTTTGGGTAAAGGATTCATGATGCACTTGAAACAATATTATTCAAGATTTTACTATTAATTATGAAGAATCATTATGTGTTTTGTAAGAGATGATGTTGGCACCATTTGCATGCATGCACCATGCCAACCCAGAATGAAATATTGATGCAAGTACGCCCAGAAGATGGAAGCAGACGAAAAAAGATGGATCCAAAAGCCCGCCGATGTGCTGTTTGTAATTATTTAGGTCCAAAAGCCGCTGGCGTCTGATGAAATCAATGCCTGGCCACCCCCAACCGCTGCTTGCCCCACTGATGAGCCTGAAACTGAGGCTCAGCCGTATGAAATTGCTTGGTGATCAGACCCTGCAGCACATCTGTCCAAAGCTTGTTAGTGAGGAATCTGCATATGCATGCAAGTTAAAAAAAAACATGTGATCTCGAGAGTGAATCTCAGGAGGTCCCCCGTATAACTTCCTTACTTGTTAAGCAATTTGTCATCAAATTATTACTACTAGTAGTACCATTTTCCATCCATGCATGCAAAAACTCAAGGGCCTTGGAATTTGGAATCTAAACCAAACAAAATGTTACGGTCTATCTACCTACTTTTCTGATGCCTGATGATCTCATCCCAAATTTTGGTTGTATTATTCATCAGCAGAATGCATATGAATTGCCACATCTCTCTCCCATCTAGTGGCTGCTGAAGCTCCCACGTTATGGTTCAAATCAAACTGTTGATTTTACATTGAATTCCAACTTTAAATACGAATTCTTTGATTAAACCATTAACCAATGGGAAATAATTACTTTTAAGAATACTAAAAATTAAGTTTGGTACTTGCACTTGCACGTGACCCTTAACATGTCCAAGTTCACTTCTTTTAGACTTTAGTTGGTCCAATGCTGAGTTTCCTCTGTAGTTTCCGCTGAAACAATACGCTAATGTTTGATTTTAAGACCAGATAAGCCCAAGTGGGTCCCGGTTGATCGAACCCTATTGGACATCAGTTTCTTAGTTGGCATCTTTTTCCATTCATTCAACAGTCCAACGTTAGTCACGCCTCTTTTCCTTTTTCCACTTCCTTGTTCTTCTCCTTCATATAGTAAAATAAAAACCCCTCCACCCAAACTCCAGAGCACCTCAAGAACAGCTCCAAACGAAAAGGGAAAATGGCGTTTTCTGAGTTCAGGCCACTAGACGAGAAGTCACTCATCGAGTACATCAAAGCGACACCGTCTTTGTCATCGAAGCTCGGGGACAAGTTCGACGATTTAGTGATTAAGGAAGTTGGAGATGGCAATCTCAATTTCGTCTACATCGTCCTTGGCGCTTCTGGTTCTTTTGTCATCAAGCAGGTCTCACTCTTTTTATATCCTTATTCTTCTTTAACTATTGAAATACGCAATGGGTATTTTCAGAAAATGATTACAATGTTTTAATTTGTTGGAATATATAGGCGCTTCCATACATACGATGTATCGGGGAATCTTGGCCGATGACAAAGGAAAGAGCATATTTTGAAGCGGTGGCGTTGAAAGAGCATGGTGGATTGTGCCCTGAGCATGTTCCTGAAGTTTATCACTTTGACCGTACCATGTCTTTGATTGGAATGCGATATTTGGAGCCTCCCCATATCATTCTCAGAAAAGGGTTGATTGCTGGAATTGAATATCCATTATTGGCGGAACATATGTCGGAATACATGGCCAAGACTCTTTTCTTCACATCTCTTCTATACCGGTCAACCACAGAGCACAAACGTGCTGGTAAGAGATCAATTTTCAGTTTTTCCAATGTCTTTCTTTTTTCCCTATTAAATTTATTATCGAATACTTGTTTGCAACCTTGATTGAGAAGGAATTAAGCTAATTGTGGAGTGCTCTATTTATGCTTGCTGGCGTCTGGAGATTCAGCTTACTATGGTTTTATAGTAAAGCAGGAATTATGCTGCTGGTGCTACAATGATTCCTTCTATCTAACAAATAATATCTCCACAATATCTATACGTTTAGGGCTTTATAGGAAAAAAGATAGTACATTTTTTACTCATTAAGGAAATGGCAGGGGTATTCTTAAGTTTGCATTTCTACTCCAATCTATATGTAGCTTTTGCCTTGAATATGGTTTTGATTCTTTAGATCTTTCTGATCGCATATTTCATCAATCCTTTGAGCAATCATAGAAGCAGTAAAAATCTGTATTCAATAGAATGTTTGTATCCTTATTTTCTCAGAACATACTAGTCATAATGACCTGTCACGGCTTAAGAAAGAAATGTTTATTAATGTCTGTAACTCTGTATATATGAAGAATTGGGCTTTTTGCAAACAAGAAAATGGATATTTATCAGCTCAACTAGTGTATATGGATCAAATGTTATTCATATGTTAGCACTTAGCTTAGAGAAATTGTTGCCGTCACTTGTCACTGATGATTTTAAAAGCTTGGAGACATGCTGCTAATCTACATTCATTCAATGTTTGTTTTGTGCAGTGGCTGAATTTTGTGGGAATTTGGAGCTATGCCGGCTCACTGAGCAGGTTGTTTTTTCTGACCCATATAAAGTATCTGAATATAACCGTTGGACGTCTCCTTATCTTGATCGTGATGCTGAGGCTGTGCGGGAGGACAACATATTGAAGCTTGAAGTAGCTGAATTGAAATTCAAGTGTGGTTGCTTTCCTCCTAAAGCTACTATGTATGTATGACAATTCTATGCTTTATGTATTCATTCATGAGACTTGCCTTTTCTGTAGGTTCTGTGAAAGAGCGCAGGCCCTTATACATGGAGATCTTCATACTGGTTCTGTCATGGTTACCCAAGTTTCAACCCAAGTCATAGATCCGGAGTTTGCTTTTTATGCACCAATGGGATTTGACATCGGCGCTTTTATTGGAAACTTAATTCTGGCTTTCTTTGCACAAGATGGACATGCTGATCAAAAGAATGACAGAAAAGTATGTCCTTTTTATATTCTCTCTTATTGTTTTAGAAGATTCCTTAAATTGCTTTTTTAGTTAGTCATCTTGAATATATATACTATTTCAATATGTGCTACAACCACTAAGTTTCTTCTCCTTTAACTTGCTGCCTAGTGAAGACAATTCTTTTTTGCCACTAAAGTCTACTTATTTACCAAATCTTCATAATCTCTCTTGTGGTTTTGTAATGGAATATTAATGGTATCTTTAATTGAAGCATTACTCAAAATTGTATTTTTTCCCCCTGATCTTGGGGGAAATGTGGTCTAAACAAGTTTTTTGTAGTGTTACCCAAAAGTTTCACATCAAATATATTAGTTTAGGAAAGTGAAGAAGGTGAAGTAAACCGAGGTCCTAGAAAGGCACTTATGCCTTCCTTTGTTAGTTGCAATCATGAACACCTAATCAATTGATTACTTATATTATATGTAGGCAGAGGAATGTGGACATAGAGATACTTCGGAAATATATATGCTTGCAGTTTCATTGTGGTTGGGGAGCATAATTTATAACTTCAATTCTTACTTGACATCATTTTTCCTGAAATATTTTTGAGGGTCTTGCCTATATATGTATTGTTATGTGTATACGTATGTGTATATCATACATATAGCCTTTTCAATTACAGGCTGCAAAGCATCCTTTGTTAACTTCTCTGAAGACTTTCAGTTTGCTTTTAAAAGTAAATATGAAGTTTTATTTAGGTATGGCTGAACTTCATATTGCAATGTAGGCATACAAAGAGTGGATATTGAAGACAATTGAGGATACTTGGAATCTTTTCCACCAAAAATTCACTGCACTTTGGGATAAACACAAGGATGGCTCTGGGGAGGCTTATCTTCCAGCAATTTATAACAATCCTGAGCTTCAGAAGCTTATAAAAGACAAATATATGAGGGAATTGTTCCATGACACACTTGGATTTGGTGCTGCTAAGATGATAAGGTGAGATTAAGCCTAAGTAATAGGTCTTTTTAATAACCAGTGTTTGTCTATATATTGTGTGTTACCTTCTGCACTGCAGCCCATCACAATGATAGTATGCATCATTATCTAACAACCATCTTTAGACTTTTCGTGTACGTGTCAAACCTTGTACCTTTACTATTACCGTTCTGCTACTCTGTAGGCTATTGAAACTTACGTCATTTGATTCTTACCCTTCACAGGTATAGTTTGTTAAGACTCAAAAGGAACAGTTCTTAATTTTACTGATCCCTAGTCTCTATGCATAGAACTTGAGCTAGTAGGATGCTTCTCCTTTGTAGTACATTCAGTCTATCGTGTGTGTTAAAATCTTAATTTATTACATAGAGGCTCCTCTTAAGATTGAATACCAGTTGTCAGAGCAGCTATTCTTCCTGCATTAACATCAATCCTACTTATTTAATAAAATTATAAAATTATAACAATTGTTCAAATGCTAATGTCTGAATTTATCGGTTATGTTTCAGAATTTTGTAATTATGATGCTTTTTTCTCTTAACTTTGCAGGAGGATTGTTGGTGTTGCTCATGTTGAGGATTTCGAATCAATTAAAGAACCTAGCATAAGAGCAGATTGTGAACGAAGGGCTCTTGAAGTTGGTAAGACTCTCCTCAAGAAGAGGCGAGAATTCCTGTCAATTAGTGAAGTTATTTTGGCCATCAGGCATGTCCAATCATGATGAAATTGCCTGAAAATCGAGAGTTCCTCTATAAGCTTCTTCAGATTTTCGTTCTTGACCAATCCACTCTGTTTGTGAGATGGCTTTTTACGATACATAAACTACTTACTCTTTGTATTTAGAAAAGATTTCATGCTTTTTGTGTTATACCATTAGTAGTCTTGCCCTCCTTGATGACGAGTCTTATTACAGAAGTGTACCTTGTCTGTTACAACATAGTTCAACTGGGATTTTTAGGAAGAACAACTATATTTTGAGTGTTTATGGTTATTCTGAATGTGACCCTTTGGGCAATGTGGTATGTTTGAACAGGGCTAACTTCCTGATACATATTTCTGACTCTTGCTGTCTCTCATTTTCCCTGATATAAATAAGAAAGGTGAAAAGTTCATATCACAGTTTGCTGAGCAAAATATATACTTCCAATTGCTTTCTAATTCTATATATCAAGCAGTATATAATGCAGTAATATGTTGTGTGATTGATCATTTCATAATTGGCTCTAGTATAATTTTCAGTCCAAAATGCTTCCCAGAAAGTTAGCTCCTCGCCTGTAACCTATAATTTCATTATTGGCTATAATATAATCTATTTGCTGTAACATTGTCGCCTTGGTCCCATATATTTCATAGTTGGCTGTACGTGACCCGATCATCTCCTTTCTGAAAAGAACACCTCCGCGGCTGTTTCCAGTGTTTCAAGAAGAAACGAAATTGGTGAGACATGGACCTGGTAGCTTAATTCCTCCCTAACCCCATTCCTAATCTCCTTATCACTATTAACATCGCCCATTAACTGTTGAAGCTTTTTTTCCAAACCCTCAATTTTTTTACGAAACTCCCTCCCTTTATTAGCAAAATGTCCCCTAAGCTCTTCACGAATCCCCTCCAATTTTGTGGGCAAAGCAGCTCCCGAATAATTTGTCCAAGCTGACAATAATTTCTCCTCAAAATTGACTTCCTTACACCAAGCGGTCTCAAAATATTTTCTACCAAGCCTCTGCTTCCTTCTCTTATCATGGGTTCTCCTCCTTTCCTTACTAAGCAATATTAGATCATGATCCGATACACTAGACATGAAAAGAGTAAGGTTTGCATGCGGGAATCTCACCCTCCAAAAATTCGTTGCAATACATCTATCCAATCTCTCCAAAATACCATTCCAACGCCAAGTGAAAGGTATACCCTTATAGCCAATATCATGCAGGCCGCACTCATCTATAGCAGTACGAAACTCAATCATTTGAGAATCTGGTCTAATCCGCCCACCATGTTTTTCCCAACCCCAAAGAATCTCATTGAAGTCTCCAATACAGACCCACTCTTGGACATGATGACTCGCGAGTTGCCTTAGTAAACTCCAGAAAGAAGCTCTTTGACCCGTGTCCGGTTCTCCATAAACTCCTGTTAATCTCCATTTATCTGTACCATTTTTCTCATCTACCACCATATCAATATGATTCTTTAAATAACTAGAAAGCATCAAATCAACATTATCATTCCAAAACATAGCAAGTCCCCCACTCCTACCTTCTGACGAAACACCAAAGCAGAATTGAAAACCACAACTACTCTTAATACGATCTAACTTCCTACAATGCAACTTCGTTTCCGAAAGAAAAACTACATCAGGAACTTCTTTTCTAATGAGTTCTCTAAGAGCTCTAACTGCACGTGGGTTCCCAAGCCCACGGCAGTTCCAAGAGAGGCAAATCATGGCTCCTGGCGGGGCTGTCTACCAACCTCCGCCATTAGATCATCAAACACAACTGAAGTATTCACACGTTTTGACCTCTGTTCTTCACCTCCTGCAAAAACACCCTCCTCATGTCCCATGCTAGACTGATTAAAACGTTTCCCCAAGGATACTGCCTCAGCTGATGTAGAACCAGCTCTGTTATCCACTCGTCGTGGAACAATTTTCTTTCTCCTCGAAATCGAAGATCTTGAATGAGAAGAAACTTCACCATCGGACTCCTGCTTTTTTGCTTTGAAACTAAATCCACTTCCACTATTAGCAAGGCCCTCTGGTCTTTCCAATTGTTTAGACTCACTAGACAGCCCAATATCATCTTGTGAGCCCAAAACATGCTTTTTACCCTTATCATTTTGGGCCTGTCCACCAATATTTTGTTGCCTATGTCGCCCCTCTACATCTTTGACCATAGCCAAATCTCCTCTATTAATTGAGAGTTGATTCTTAACTAACTTATCCCGTGATCCTTGCTCCCTCTCCGTGTGGACTCTTCCATATTGCTGAAATCTCGCCCTTTCCCTATCCAAGATTCCTGTCAAATTATCTCCCACCATTTCAGCTGGTAAAACCGCTTGTTGCCATTGTAGTTCTCCATCTAGCTCACCACCACCCTCAGTAGCCTTCTCCACCGCAGCCAGCGTTAACTGCCGGCCATCACTCTTACTTAATCTTTCACCAATAAACAAGCACCGTCTAGTTCCCCCTACCGGAACCCGAGAACCACTGCTATGCCCCTCCAAAACTTGTTTAGAGCCAAGTTTCTTAAAAGCTTCACTACCGACTACCTCTGGTTTCCTTTTTAATGGTGAAGCACAAAGCCATGGTCCATACGGGTAGTCTCCACTCTCTATAATTTCCGCTGCCTTGTCATCCTCACAATCCAATTCACCATGTCCAATTAAACCGCACACACGACAGAATAATGGTGGTCTTTCATAACTCAAACGACCTCTGGTTATCTCGTTACTGCCTCTAATAGGAACAGCTCTTTTCAATGGCTTCAAGACATCAATGGCCACCCTAATCCTCAAAAAAGTTGCCCATCCTCCAACATCCAGTGTTTCATCAACAGTAACCAGATCTCCCACCTTTTCACCAATCCTTTTTGCCATTAAAACAGTTCTCTTACCTACTGGTACATCATAGATGCAAACCCAAAATAGGCTCTTGGAAAAAGTATATTGTTCAGGCAACAAATCACCATTGAAATCTGCAAACAACAGCAAAAAACGATCAAAAGTCCAAGGACATCCATCAATCACCCTGTTCCGATCAACCTCTGATAAAAATTTGAACAAAAACAAATTCTCCTCAAGAGCAAAAATATCAACCCCTTTCACCAATCTCTAAATATTCTTCATAGTGGTAATAAAAGCTTGCTTGTTAAAAGATTTATTCGTGAGTAGCTTTCCAACCAACCAAGGCTTCTTCTCCCCTTCCCCATCCTCAGTCTCAAGGATATCATCGACTATATCCTCTTCTTCATCCTCCGTCAACCGCAAAGTACTCCACTGATCAACCAAATCATCAGCCATTTGCCGCTCCAGAACTCAGAACAGACAAATCCCACACAACTCTTCCAGAAACTCAATAAACTCAATACTAGGACCAAGCACTTAGATGACTGAACTCAGAAAAACTCGACTCGAAAAACAGGACTCAAAAACTCCTCCTTCAGAGAAAAGTCCGAAGGAGACTATAATGATCGAAACTTAATTAGCTGTTACATATATCAATTCTTTTATGTAATTTTATACCAAATTTTAATGGGGTCATGTTAATCTTAGTCGAATCATATGTTAAGCAAATAACAAAATATATGCAGCATTTAACTAAATTTGACCACGCTTAATTACAATATATAGCTCCAACCCAAATGTAGTATATATTTTTCTTTGTTTTTGGTACATATTGAAATTTAATGCTACTGACCGTGATCTCGATATGGAAATCAACTTCGTCAAATGCAGACTAAGTCAAATTTGGTGGGGTGATAGGACAAGAAAAGAGAGAGCCAACATTCAAGGCAATTTAATAAGCTGTCATGTATAGAGGCTAGGAATTTAATCTGCCATAAACCCATGAGAAATAATCCAGATTTTGATCTGGCATTTACATATATATATAGACTGTAATTCCTTCTATATGATCAAATTCTCCAGGAGTTTGGGCATTTATACAGAGACTATATAGTTGGCCCTTGGATTAATTGTTGCTTTCGCATGCCTATAGCGACATGTTTGGATTATTAGAAGGGCGGCATTAACGTTATTTCAGTCAACAGATACAAAAGTTTCTTGCAAAATAATAGTGCAATGCGACCATCAACGTTATAATATTTCAACATGCTGACTGAAACTGACAAACAACTCTTGGAATTAGTATTCTGGATATTTCTGGATATTGATTTGAGAAGTTGGAGATGTAAGTGCCATTTGAAGATTTTCAAAAAATTGTTGCTTTATTCATTCTTCGTCTTCTGTTAGAAATTTTTTACAGAGAGTTGCAAATCTTAAATTTTACCAAGTGGCATACATGCATATAAAATTATAACATGGATTAATTTGGTAAATGCCCATTCAAGGAAATTTCTAAGTTGTTACAAAGAGACTGAAGTATTGTGATTACTTCATTTTGACCTTCTCGATAACCATAAATCAGTCGCCAATGCATTAAAGCAGTAATAAGCATATTCATTTCTTAATAATCATGACCCAGACTTTATTTAGACAACTTATAATAGGGAATACAACAGTATTTTTCCCAATAATAATAATAATAATAGTACAACAGTATAGTTATTCATTTTATTCAGCTCCTCTAATAATTAGCCAATTAATCGACCTTTTAATTGCCATACTGAGCCTTATAATCACTCCAAAGCTGGTCAACTGTCTTCCCCAGAAGGTCAACGAAATAGTCAGCACTATAACCAGTTCTCATCTTCTTGTTAAGCTCCGCAACAAACCCATTTCTAAGACCATTACAATAGTCCAAAAACCTCGCTGTAACATCGTACCCTTGGTCCCACCTATTGCCCTGCCCTGGCTGCACCCAGTGGCTCGGAATATAGTTAGCCCTTAGCCTCACAAAATCAGCTATTCCTTCAATCAATCCTCCGGGAGTCTGGCCGTTTCCGTTCCATTGCCAGATATGGGTCATTTCATGGTAAAGCACTCCGGTGAATTCCGCCGTCAAGTCACCTGTATAGTTTCCTAAATAGTTTGCGTTAACATGGATTTCGTTATTGATGGCAAACGCAACGCCGTCTCCGTTTTCGATGATGAGGGTGACTCTGGGCACATCTTTTCTGTCGGCAGCGTTGTCTTGTTGGAAGATTCTCCAGATAAATTCCGTGGCGGCGCTCATAGTTTGGAGGCTGTAGTCGACGCCAATGTCGTTTCTGAAACGATCGCCGCCGCCGCTGTTTCCGGTGTTGTCGGTGAGAGCATATTCGACTGCTTGGGTGCCTTGCATGGTTGCGAGGGATAATATTAGCATAGAGAAGAAAAATAAGCTGTGTTGAATCATTTGTATAGTTTAGGGATTAATGCGATATATATGGATATATATTTTTCTTTGTGGCAAGAAAATGTATGCTTCTCTATGGTTTATATAGGAGCTGATGGTAGTTTCCGGTTGGTACTTGGCTTCATAAAATAATAATGATGTGGATTAATTCAAAAGTTTGGTCAATTACATTAACCATGATTTAAGGGATATATTATATACTATATGGAATAATTCCCCTCAACCTTAATCCAAGGAATTATATAACTTTGAAATATTAGTATCCGTATTGTTAGTCTCACGGATGATATAGTGGATCCGTTCTACCTAATAATTTCTCGGTTAAATATTGGGTTACAACATTATTTACCCTCCTAATTGCCACACGTACTTTTGTCCGTACGAAGTTATTGTAACAAAGTTAATTCAAATTAAATCCTACCAAATAAATTTTTAGAATTTTGTAAATTGAATTAAACACTTTTGTCTGATCACATAATGAAGTATAGAAGCAAATAGTATACAAATTGGAGGTGCAAATATTATTTCTCATTTTTCTTCTTTCCCATCTTTTACTATTCTTTTTGTACATTAATTAACAGTGCATGATTGATGGGTTATTGAGATCTACTAGTCAAATGTAGACTTCGTCAAAATTGTATGAGAACGAATTAAGGAAAAGCAAAGGAAAAAGTAAGAGATAGGAGAGAAGAACCAAGCTAGTAGTAGTACTACTACTTTAATTATAGAGGCTAGTAAACACGTAAGCGAGAAAAAAGAAAAATCCTTAACCGACATACGAATGCTAATTCTAATCTAGTAGGAGTATTACAATAATTTCCGTGTCAAAATAAACTAGTGCTATCTATGTTTCTTCTAGAAAATATATAAAGGTCTTTAGAGCAATAACAATTAACTACTCTTGGATGATTTCCTTGTAAAAAGCTTTCCATCGAATCGAGTATGAATATCGATTTTTTTTTTGTTTGGTAGCTAGAGAGAATGGGTACCTATATTACAAGTCACTATATATTTAGTAACTACAATATTAAATTTTAATTATTTTAGAGTTAAGTCGATCGTGTTAGACTCTGAACATATATAAAAAATTAAAATAAACACTTGAAGATCATATATCATAATAACAAAAGTAACCAAAACAATAGTTCACCATGCAATTTAAGACCAAGACAAAGTATGTGACATTATAGCTAGCTATAGCTAGGTAATTAGGGTATGGGACTAATTTTGTTTACCTTTATGTTTATATTCTCTAGTGAATGTTTTACACATAAGAATAATAAAGGAATTAAAACAAATAACAAGGTTCCAAATAACCAGAGACAACAAAAACCAACCACCCACACAAGCTTACCAAGTTACCATATTCAAAAGCATGCTAGAGGGACAGACAAGTTTTTCCGGCTACCCAAATATTATAATTAATCAAAATCTATTCTAAACTTTTAATGTTGGTAGTTACAAGTACTTAAAAGGATTTTGTTTGAAATGATTTATCCGACGGGCGGGTACAGCAGCGGACAGCCATATATACTCTTATACAAATTAATAATCACAATTAAGTAAGCTAATAAGATAGTTAATTAAGATTTACATGGCATTTGATTATGTCTCGTGCACTGGATTTAAGATTAATCAAAGTCTTCGAGAATGTATCTATAATCTACTTAACTTAATTAGAGGATGAACCATATGAAGGGATGAAAATTTAATCTAATGATCAGTTGAATATCAGTGGCAATCATTGTTTAAGGGCTCGGCCGGCTTTGATCATTTCCATTCTCAAGTTTGCCTTGACTTTGACTTGAAAGTCTTTGGATTTTTGGGGTTTTTTTTTTGGGGTTCAAATTGTGCAATTACTACTCATATTATATTTTATTATTTAATTTATACCCAACAAACTCAAAAGTCCAAACTAGCTCCAATGCAGACAAAATAATTTACATCGAAAAATGAAAACCGCCCTTCAAGTCAAAACATGGGCCAAACTGATTTTCAGAAACTGGGCTTTAAAGTTAACTTCGGTCTTCATAGCCTAAATTCAAAGCCCACCAAATATGGTTGCAAAAAGTGTTCGAATCAATTATAACTAAAATATAGGCTGGGCTTAGGAAGGCTATAGCTAGGCCCTTAGAAATAGAGATGACAGCGGTGCGGATAACTGTGAAATTTTCGTTATCTAAAATCGAAACCATTTAACTATCCATTATCCAAATTTGCTTAAAACCCGCTTAAAATTTTAGACCTAATAACCAAATCCAACCGAAACCATTTAACAATATCCAAATCCATACCACAAAACCATTTATTAAGCGGATATCCGTCTAAAAACCGAATCTGAATCCAAAACCGCCAAATTAGCTCAATTTTATATTTTAAACGGATTTTATACGGTTTTTATGCGGATATCCGCTACCCAAAACCACTAGTAGATTATAATCGGTTTTTATGCGGATATCCTCTATCCAAGACCCTAAAACCGAAACCGCTCCAAAATTACAATGAATAGTACTATCCAAAACCGCTCCATAACCGTGTAGTAGACGGTTTTCATATTTTAAATAGTTTTAAACGGATTGGATACATGTAAAAGACTGCACCACTGCCACCCCTACTTAGAAATAGAAATAGAAATTGAAAAATATTTGTTTGTGACAACATTTTTTTTAATAGTTTGTGACAACATAAATATCGATTGATATTTCATGACATTGAAAGAATTTGTGGATATATATCGTTGATACATTCATTACTCTTTCTTAATAATGATGAGTTCATGACCCAGATTTTATTTAGACAGCTTATAATAGGGAAATAATAATACACAAGAGTATAGTTATATACTATTATTCATTCAATTCAGCTACTGTAATTAGCCAATTAATCGACCTTTTTAATTGCCATACTTAGCCTTATAATCACTCCAAAGTTGGTCAACTGTCTTCCCCAGAAGTTGAACGAAAAAGTCAGCACTATAACCAGTTCTCATCAACTTGTTAAGCTCTGCAACGAACCCATCTCTGAGACCATCACAATAGTCCAAAAACCTTGCTGTAACGTCGTAGCCTTGGTCCCACCTATTGCCCTGCCCTGGCTGCACCCAGTGGCTCGGAATATACTCAGCCCTTAGCCTCACGAAATCGGCTATTCCTTCAATCAAACCACTGGGTGCCTGGTCGTTTCCGAACCATTGCCAGACATGAGTCATTTCATGGTAAAGCACCCCCGTGAATTCGTCCGTCACGTCACCTGCTGTATAGTTTCCTAGATAGTTTGCGTTAACATGAATTTCGTTTAGATTCCTCCTCGTAAACGCAACGCCAACTCCGTTTTCAATAATCAGGGTGACTTTGGGCACATCTTTTCTGTCGGCAGCGTTGTCTTGTTCGAAGATATCCCAGATAAATTCCGTGGCGTCGCTCATAGTTTGGAGGCTGTAGTCGTCGCTAATTTCGTCTCTGTAACGAACGCCGCCGCCGCTGTTTCCGGTATTGTCGGTGACAACATATTCGACTGCTTGGGTGCCTTGCATCATGGCTGCAAGGGATATTAGCATACAGATGAAAATCAAGCTGTGTTGAGCCATTTGTATAGTTTTGACTTTTGAGATTTGCCAAATTGATTTTAATTTTTTTTTTTGGTGACAAGAAAAAGTCTGCTTATGGTTTATATAGGAGCTGATTGTAGTTGCCGGTTGCTACTTGGCATCATAAAATAATGATATGGATTCATTCAAAAGTTTTGGTCAATTACATTAAACATGATTTAAGGGACAAATTTTATATTGAATGATTCCCCTCAACCTTATTTTATCCAAATTGGCAAAAAAAAAAAAACCCCTTATTTTATCCAAAGGAATTATATAACTTTGGAAGTGCTAGCAATTCCGTATTGAAAATCTGATTTTAGGTTATTTTTCAGGAAGGATGAAATCGAGTTTTTTACACTTATACCATTTTGATTATATTACAAAGTTACTCATATTTGGTAACTACAATATTAACTTTCAATTAATTTAGAGTTAAGTGATGGAATTAGACTCTAAACATAAAAAGTTAAATAAACACTTGAACATCCGGAAAACAAGAAGAGCAACCAAAACAATATATAGTTCATACCATCCAATTTAAGACCAAGACAAGTATGTGAGCTAGTTAGCTAAGTAAGAGTATGGGACTAATTTTGTTTACCTTTATATATGGGCTTAATGGGCAAAAAGATCCCTGAACTTACACCTAACCGTCAAATAAGCCCCTGAACTATTATTTCGGCCAAATAAGCCCCTGAACTATTAAAAAAAGCCAAATAAGCCCTGTTGCCAAGGCTAAATGCTCAAATAAGGACTAAATGTTTTAAGATTTTCTCAAATAAGAATCAAAATACACAATTCCAACAAATTAGAACACATACTTAGCAAATTTTTACAAATTAGGGAATCCTTAAATGAAAACCAATGCTTCTCATACATATACGTTAAATTTGATAAAAAAAATGATATTATCATGTTAATTAAAAATCAAACCCTATTAATCAAAATAAATTCATTAAACGTAATATGATATAAAATTATCGTGTGATTTTCAATTTATATATCCCTCACACATTAGTATTAACTTATATTGTATCCAATTTGTAAAAAAATATTAAGTATGTTTTCTAATTTGTTGAAATTGTGTATTTTGATCCCTATTTGAGAAAATCTTAAAACGTTTAGTCCTTATTTGAGCATTTAGCCTTGGCAACAGGACTTATTTGACTTTTTAAAGAGTTCAGGGGCTTATTTGGCTGAAATAATAGTTCATGGGCTTATTTGACGGTTCGGTGTAAGTTCAGGGACCTTTTTGCCCATTAAACCATATTTTTAGTGAATGTTTTTACACATAAGAAGAATAATAAAGGAATTTAAACAAATAACAAGGTTCCTAATAACCGGAGACAACAAAAACCAACCACCCAAACAAGCTACCATATTCAAAAGCATGCTAGAGGGACAGACAAGTTTCCGGTTACCCAAATATAATTAATCAAAATCTATTTTAATGTTGGTAATACAACTTAATTACAAGTACTATAATAAGGATTTTGTTTAAAATAATTTATCCGATGGCGGGCGCGGCTAGCGGGCAGCCATATACCTTCTTATACAAGTTAATCATCAGAATTAAGTAAACCAATAATAAGGATAAGGATAGTTAATGAAGCTTACATGGCATTTTGATTATATCTCACTTACTCTATTTAAGATTAATTAATTTAAGTCTTCGAGAATGTAATGTACTTATCTTAATTAGTGGACGAACCATATGAAGGGATGAAAATTTAATCAAATTCAGTTGATTACCAGTGACAATCATTGTTTAAGGGCTCGGCCGGCTTTGATCATTTCCATTCTCGAGTTTGCCTTGACTTTGACTTGAAAGTCTTTGGATTACTTCGAAATGTGCAATTTTAGTACTTTACTCGTATTACCCAACAAACTCAAACCTAGCTCCAATGCAGAAAGGAGAATTTAGGTCGAAAAATGAAAACCGGCCTTCAAAAACATGGGCCAAACTGATCATGATTTTCAGAAACTGGCTTTAAAGTTAACTTTGGTCTTTATAGCCTAAATTCAAAGCCCACAAAATATGATTGCAAAGCTGTTCGAATCCATTAGAACTAAAATATAGGCTGGGCTTGAGGAAGGCTATAGCTAGGCCCTAATTAGAAATAGAATTTTTTTAGTTATAAATTAAATATATAACTAAAGTCTAAAATATATTTATTCTTTTTATAGCCCTTAGAAATAGCAAAATCTGAGTGTGTACTAGGTGATCACAGAGTGTAGATAGGATACCTACCCTCACATATTTGTAATCATTCTCCTTCTTAATGAATAAAAGCATTTACTAACAAGGGGTTGGATCAAGTGGTAAGTGGCCTGTTCCAGCTTAAGCAGGTCTCGGGTTCGAGACCTTACGAACGCAGCTGCCCCTGTTGGGAGACTCACCCACCATAACCAGGTGCGCGACGCGGGTCGGATCCGGATTAGTTAGGGCAAAGCCTTGGATACCGGATGGGAAACCCAAAAAAATGAATAAAAGCATTTTATTTCAAAAAAAAAAAAAGGATTCAGCAACCCGAATTCCTCAAAAAAGGGTTCAAATCTTAATCAGAAAAATCAAGCAAAGCATTTATAGTTCACTGTTTTTCTTGTGTAAATTAAAATCCATTAATTTGAGGATCATGAGAAGAGGAAGAAATCTCATGAATAATGTACTCCTTTTCGGTGTAAATTTCAACTCAACTTTGACATATTTTCCAATTAGATTATTGAACTTTACTCAATCAAGCCACTCAAGTTTCAGAAGCATACCAAATGTGGTCATCACCACCTATTCAAACCAATTAATTAGCGAATAAATAACATTACCCACACGTCATATGTCATATAAATATGACAACATCACCAGCGTTTCACCTTGCACATCATATTTTTCGTTTTCTACTATTTTTTCATAGAGTTTTGAAGAAAAAAAAATAAAAAAAATGACATAAATAAAAGAAAAGATGTTTGAAATCTGGTAAAGAAAAATTGATGAAATGCAAAAGGTGGAATGAAAAGGGCACTAAATTGAGTCTAAACCTATTTGAGGGCACCAAATTGGGCCTATTTTTGATGGTGGTGTTTTGGTAAGATGCACGCGTCGTTACTGTACAATAACGACATGATGTGGCATATGACATGGAAAATACATGTTTTTTTATTATTTTCTTTTTCTAGGTTGGAAGATAGAAAAAAAAAAAGAAAGAAAAGAAAAAATTAATGGGTCAGGCTTACTTTTTTTTTAGCGTTTTCTTCGATTTTTTTTTTGGAAAATATATTTTTTAAATTATAATTTATAAAGAAAAAGTAAACAACTACTTTCCATTGTCCTCCCTCTTAAATGGATCAAAATCTACTCTTTCTTAAGAACAATATGAACACACATGAACATTTGAACAAACCTAACTCCCAAAATTCAACAATTGCATTAACAATTAACATAACATAGCCTACACATATTTGTCAACCCAATAAGAAAATTGGCTATAAGATTAAGAGCATGAAACTGGAACAAAAATTGGGACCCAAACCGTTTGCCTTTTCCCAAAGAAGCTAATATTTTGGGTATCTTCAACTTTGATCACAATCCTCTCAGTTGCTCCTCCTTGACCCGAAGCTTCATGCCCAAGTCTAGCTCCATAACCCTTCCTTTCAGCCATGTCTTCAATTCCCAGCTTCATTTCCCCCATTTTCTGCCTTGTCGACTCTGTTGTCTCACCAAACTTTTCCTGCATTATGGAAAAGCACCAGAAATTAATATTAATCATAATTTCAGATAGTGAAAGGGAAAAGTTACATAAATAAATGGAATAAGTATAGGATTCACCACCTTGGTTTTATCTGCGGTCTCTAATGCCTTTTGCCTGGTTTTCTCTGGTGTTTCAGATGCCATCTGCTTTGTTTTCTCTACAGTTTCCGATGCCTTCTGTTTGGTTTCCTCTGTTTTTCCAGTGAGGTATCCCATAGCCCTCCGAGCAGCACCAGCAACCGAGTCCTACAACTCTCCAAGTTTACTAACAGATGCATCTTTCCCTTCTTTTGCCTTCTCCTCCGCATATTCTGCCCCTTCTCTTGCCTTCTCCCCTGTATATGCCGCCCCTTCTCTCGTCATGGTGTTCATCATGGTGTTCCCCTCTATATTAGGGGTGTTTATATTTTGGGTTTGATTGAAAGGAAGATTTTGGGTATCATGGTGTTCATCATGTTCTTGTTTAGAGATGGCTTCTTGATCTGTTTTGGGAAGGAATTATGAAAAACTTATGTTTGTGATTTCTTTTTATCCCGCTAAAGCCTTGATGACGTGGACTGAATATTCCACATGGCCTCTTACATTCCCACCTGGCCTATATTCACGCGTTGCATTGGCACGTGGGTCTCACTGTAACATGCCCGTCAAAATAGGCCCAATTTGGTGTTCTCGAATAGGTTTAGACTCAATTTAGTGCCGAGTAAAGGTTTAGGCTCTATTTGAGCAAATCGTGAAAGGTTTAGGCCCAATTTAGATATTTAGCCATGATATGACAGATAATCAGTTTGCCACATTAAAATGACTACATTTGATATTTTTATAGAACTTAATTAAGTGACCTAAAATAGGACAAATTAAACTTGAGTGATCAAATTGGGACACATGGGAATTAGATGACCAAGGAAATTGTAATGATCGTGCATTCGTGTGGACATGGTAATTTGTATTTTATCAAGGAAATGTTCGGGCTTACCTTTACCCCCCCGCGCCCAAGACGAAGATCCTACGGGTGGAAAATTAAACAGTATGGCATCCCTTTTGTGAGCTCAGTTATGCATGCCTATAAACAATATATATATGTATACAGCTAATTAGAGGTAATTTTCTTGAAGATAATAGGCCATATAGAGCATTCTTTTTGTGATTGAAACCGTAACAGATTGTAATGACCGATCATAGAGTGGTGTAAAAATGTAAATTTTAACCTAAAGCTGAAGGGGTTAGAAGCCAAGTTGTTGATTTCTTTTCTGGTTTCCTACATGTCTGTGTATTAATATCTAGGTGAACTTGGATTCATGAGAAACGTTGCTTTCTGGTTTTGTTAGGCTTCAACCAGTTAATGAATAGGATCTGCTGGTGCTTTTTCAGTTTTTTTAAAAAATATACTACAATATAAGAATTAATCTTATCTCAAAAAAAAAATATAAGAATTAATGTGGAATTTTAATATTATGGAAACATATTATATTTAATTTGTACAAGAATTCAATATTTCAATTTGTAAGCGTAATAGAGTTTGGTAAAACACCTGTGTTTTGACTAGGGAAATGCTGTCCATTTGACAGACATTCCATTCTACCAACCAGACCCCAACTATATATATAGTATAATATATGTTTGGTAATTGGCAAAAGCTAGAATTAATTTTGTATTCCATTTCCACCTAAATATATACTCTATAGTTAAATTTTAATTTATAATAATAATAAATCACAATTTATTTTCATCAACTTTTAAAACCCAATTAAATTAAATATATAAAGCATACGTTGACCAAGAAATGCTGCTTTTTGAAGTTCATATATATATATATATATTATATATAAAAGTACGAGATATGAGAAACTTTTGAATCGACTATTATACCCTTATTTTTCTAATTGAATCGACCATTATACTCTTATTATTTAAACATATTTCTTAAATGTCATTACTTAACTATTATAGTTTTATTCACTAAAAATTCTATTTTTATTCAATTAAATCTAATATCTTTATAATTGCTTTATTTTTTTTACTATTTTTGTTTTCAAAATATACAGTTTTATTCTACTAAAAACACTATTTTCATTTAAATAAATTCAATATTTTATTATCTAAAAAAATTCAATATTTTATAATTATTTTATTTTACCATTCTAATTTAAAAAGTTATTATGATTGACATCTTACTATTTGATAGTTTATAATAATACATTATGATTAAAATTTATTATTTCCCTAATGTGCAATTATTTTATTTGACTTATAATTGATTTTTTACTTGATATATTGCTTGCTGTATAATTAAAAAAAAATCTCACATTCTTATAACTATATCATTTTTACCATTTTACTATTTTAATTAAAAAAATCTTAGATGTATTAGAAAATTTTAAATATACTTTTATAGTTTTACTCAACTAAAATTATTTTTCTGTAAAAAAACTCTATTTTTATTTAATTAAATCTAATATCCTTATAACTATTTTGTTGTTATCATTTTACTATTTTAATTAAAAAAACTTAGACATATTAGAATTTTTAAAAATATATTCTTTTACAATTTTTTTAGATATAAACTTTTACAATTATTCTACTAAAAACTCTATTTTTATTTGATTAAATTGAATATTTTTAATAAATATTTTATTTTTACCATTTTACTTTTAAAATATTGGAGATTTTTTTGGTAGTTATGGATCCATTTCAATTATAATATGAGCTGATAAAAGTATTATTATCAAGTTTAAAAGTTAAAATAAATTGGCTAATCATTAACTATTCAAACTTTTTAACAAATTAAGT
>AWWV01011147.1:0-55190 GCA_001974805.1 Corchorus capsularis
AATTTTCTCGAGTCATTCGGGTTTCGATTCATCTAGGTTCAGGTCTACTAGGTCTAATTGGGTTAGGCGGATTCGAGTTTTGACCTCGGGTCAATCGGGTTCCGGATCATCCGGGTTTTGGATTTTTCAGATTTAGCTTCAGCTCAATTTGGTCCACGTTAAAATTTTTTTTTGCACCAAAAAAGCATAATTTTTTAATGTTTAATTCTTAATTTTATTTAATAAATTTATTATTCGATTTTATTTTACAATCTACCACTGATGAAGTTTAATAAACTGCATATACAATTTATCGTGTCTGAATAGGTTGGGTCTGGGTCGTTTACTTTTTTTATCAACATCGGATTATATCGGATTGGACGAGTTATTGGGTTCGGCTTAGATTTGACAACTCTACATATATAATTAATTTCAATCATTATTTTAATTTTCATTTAATTTAAATACGAGTATCACGTGCAACGCACGTGGAAGTAAATACTAGTATATGAAAAAGTCTGTGAACAGAATTTTCTTTCTTTATTTTCTTATTTAATGAGTCTTATAATTTATTTAATTCATACATAGGAAAATCTGGTCAGGCTGCTGCATGCGTCTTCGTCTTGGTGGTTAAGCTCCACCTAATTATTTATAATATATACTCTCATCTTGTTTACTAAAAGCAAGATATTACAGTGAGAACATGAAGAAAGGAGAATATGAGGACATTTTGCCTGCTGTTTCCCTTTCCTCTTTTGTTCAGAATTTTTCACTTCTTTATGCATTGGTTGGAAACAAAGAAAGGTAATTATACACTATTAAAGCAATATATAGATTAATAGTCAAGTACCAATTATATATCGACGAAAATATATACTATACTATATGGAAAGTAAGGCGCCAGCGCCGTTGAGTGTTCTTAATTACTGTGTGTCGATACTCTATATACTCAAATTAATAAGAGTATTTTGACCAAAAGAAAAAGAAATTAAACATATTGTAATATCACGTTCAACTATAGTAGTAAATAAACTAATAATCTTTTTTTAAGAACAAAATATTAATTGAAATTATGATCAATATATATATATATATACGTACTCTCCCGTAAAGAACAAAACAATTGAAACCCTTATAAGTAGATGAAAATTAAAACCAGAAATTTAACTACGTAATATATATATTTCATTGATGTCGTATGATAAATCATTTACATTATAAATAGCCTATAGGATTAAACATAAAAATTTATGTTTTGTGTACCAACTACCAAAATGAAATGGGAGGAAAAAATAAAATCATGAAGAAGAATAAAGAAATGAAAAAAAAACCTATAGACTCTTAATTATATCAACTGGTCTCTGTGACTCCTCTTTCCAAGGGAAAATAAAAATTACCCAGACAGAGCATTGAAGGTGGCTGCAGGGTGCATGGCAAAGTAGCCGTAACTTAATCTAAACACACTTAAACGTGTGTATAAAGCAGCTTGAAAGAATCTTTAATTTTTGAGTTGTTAAGCGGATACGTGGTGATGAACTTGGCCTTCCATATAATATCAATGGCCGACTCCACGGCGGCTGGGGCCGGAATAAGCTCTTCTTATGCTAAAATCCTTTACAGCAGAGAAAGACGAGTCTTCATCTTTGAGGAGTCTCGAGCCCTCAACATGCATGGAGTTTAAAAGCAGAAGCAAGAAGATGAGAATAGAAAGGAGATTGATAACTTCTACTATAAGATAGCTACTACTCATTTTGTTTTCTTCGCTTTCTTCTTGGCTTAGTACCTTGATGAATCTTGAGCTCTCTCTATGATGTTCAAACAATTGAGAAATATGGTATATAAATTGTAATGCAAATGGTAAGCTTTATATATAAAGGTAGGTAAGGCCCTTGGGGAGCGCCTTTTAGTAATTGTATTGTATAACTATATACAAATATAGAGCGAGTGCATTTTTTCAGAGGTTTGAATCTGCGGTTTTGAAAACGTATAACCCACGGTTTTGACTTATATGGGATAAAAATGTATGGTGAATGGAAAAGTTTTATGAACAAGTCAACATTTTGAACAAAAGGAATAAAATTAATGCTTCTATCGGACTATATGTTAGTTTATGTAGCATTTGTAGCATTATAATAATGTTCATCGGTCACTTTTGTATAAAACAATACTAATAATTTAGCACTTTTTAGTTATGTAAACTACTCAACTTTTATCGTCATGGACTTTTCTGTCTCCTTTTCCTCACTCAAAACTATTCCCTTGGATTGGCCTCCCTTTTCACACGGTCAAAAATCTATCACAAATGCAAACCAGCTTTGTCCATCTATAACTGTATAAATGTAGTACCATTTTTCATGGGAATTTAAGTTTGAATCAATGTGGATTAGTATGAAACATAAATGCAGCCATGCACTTCTCTTCCTTTTACCAATGACGAAAAAGATTCTCAGATAACAAATTATAGTAAATAAAAAACAAGTTGTCTGGGGCTGGAAAGTAGAATCACAAAGCTGCATGATGTCAACCCTTTTAAGTGGGTGGGTGAACCCCCAATTTCAGGCTCAGTAGATTACTTCTTGGGTAGAATTGAATTAAGTCAACCCTGGTATGTTGGGGGAGATTTGCGAATGTGTCAATGAAATCTCATTCAAGTGCGGCTAGTATTTAATCGAACTCGGGGTTTCATTTCATACGCTCGTTTCTTCTTGTCCTCCCATTCACGTTTTATTAAGAAAGTAACGACATGAATTATTAGAGTTCTTTTACAGGAACACAAATTCCACCAAATATGTAAAATCCTAATCGTTCAACAAATTTAATACCTGTTTCAAAACGCACTTCAAAAATTCAAATACCAACTTCATCCATCAGAAGTCAATTTATTACCAAACCAAGGGCATGCTGTATTTTCTAATGGTTTCTCAAGTCAATGGTCTGCTCCTAAATCAAAGTATATCGGTAGAGATAAAAAGTCAGAGAATGTGATTTAATAAAATATACTTTTAACCGTCTAACACTAGAAATAAATAAGTTCCAACTGGCTTCTAATGTGAAATCGCATAAAAGAATGCACATAGCGATCAATAAAATTTCCAAGTACACAAATGAGATACTTATGTAGTCCTATTTAACTACAAGTTAACTAGGTCTGATACAACGTTCACCTGCTACAATGGTGACCATGGTGTATTCTCAAGCGTCAAGCTCGTATCCAAGATTTCTTTTCCCAGCCACTATAAAAGTAGTTCATGTTGATTCATAATGTATTGCCTCATCACTCAATTAATTGCTCATTGCATATCTCCAAGTTACCCTGTTCTTGAATCTCAAGTGATATGCAAGTTTATCTAGATTACTCAAGATAACACCGGTTTGATCTATCCACATAAGAAGACGATCCATCTTTTTATCAATAAATTACTATATGGAGGTATAAACTATGCAGATTAAAGCAATCATATTGAAGCCTCCCTAAAGATCCATCATAATCTCAAGCACATGAATCTTAAATACAGGACGAACTCACAATGCTAAACACGAGGGGCATTCGTGGGAAGCTCGTTTTCAAAGCTTCAGAGCATGGCATTTCAGCACCAAGATAACTGCAAGCATTACTGGCAAGAAAATGGAGAGAATGGTTGTAAAAAAGTGATCACTAAAAGCTCGATAAGAAATCATAATCGTGTAAAGAATTTTGGACAGTTCAAATCAAACAAAATGAATTACCTTGTCTGGCACTTTTTTACATCCAATCAAAGGGTAAATATGTGGAACAATTACATTACCAAGTTCGGATGGTGATGCCCAGTTTCAATTGCCTAATTCAAGCAAAACAATGGTGAGAAAAGATTAAGAAATGTAATCACTTCATTGCATACTGAAAGAATAAGAGCAGAGATAGTTTAAGATTATTATGATCACCTGTATCAAAGGTACCGTACAATGACCAAAGGCATATATGAGACAATTATAAGGGATGAAAGAATGCTTATGGGAACCAAGCGCAAGATAAGTCGATGAGGCTTTACCCAACATAATTTACTTACAGATATATAACATGCTGAAAAAACAGTATATTAGAAAGAAAGAAAGACAACACTGAAGGTCAATGACACATCATATCGATCAATTATCTATAAGAGAAAACTCACCTGTTTATATATGCATGAGCACTGCTGAATAGGGAAGAGCCACTGCACTGATGTTCAATTAGCTAACACCTATTGCAAAAGCTTTTTTATATTAGCACAGGCAGCCAGAGTCGGGACCGAAAATACTAATCAAAATGTGACAGAGAAGCAAGATGAAAGGATTGCTAGAAAGTGATGAGTTTTAAGTAATTGATTAATATCAGATTAGAAGCTCACCAAAAAATAATTATACCACAAGCAAGTATAGCATTGCAGTAACTAACTTCTCTCATCATTTGCTGAATGTGCAACAGCTGTCTGAATCAATGAGGACATCTAAAGAAACCAATTGATAGTGCACTACCTGGTTAGGGTATATGCAAGTTTCCACCATAATTTTCATCTACAGATGCCTAAAAAGGAAAAGAATTGGGCAGAGGGAAACAAATTGAATATCAGTAGAGATACAAAGTCATTTCTTCATAATGCACTAGAAAAATATGAAACTTCAGTAAAAGAAAAAGAAATTAATTCATCCAAAGAAGTTTATATCCAAAACTTCAGTGTTAGAACTTTTATACACATATAAAATGGCAGAGCAAATAAAATTAGAAAGCAGGAAATTTGACATATATGGGAGTACCGCACTGCAGTCCAACTTGTCCAAGTAAATGTTAAATGATATTGAAAATATAGAAGCCCGATCAGTCAATATGTGCCAGAAATGGTATCAACATCAGAATCTATCCGTTCTAAGCAGGACGGCTATACGTTAATAACAGACATAAGCATCTCTGTCAGGGGTTCTTTTACCTCTTATCTTTAATTTTGTATTCTCCCGTCCCTTCATAAACCTCGGAAGCTTGCTAATAAATACCCTCTGACATTTTAGTTTAGGATAACCCAGAGTAGAATAGGATACATGGGGAACAGAAAAATAATAGATCTTTGAGTTTGATTACAAGTTCATGACTCAATAAATGGAATTTAGAGACTATAAGTTGTCTCACTGGTGCTGTAGTAAATCATACTGAGCATAACATCAGGACTTTATGATGAAAAGTTAACCATAGACCATGGATCTTGTTATACTAATTGAAAGTATTGTCATCCACTTAAAATACTAAGAAATTATCTTGAAACTATAGCGCATAACATGAAGTGTTTGAAAGTGATCAGAAATTAAAACCATAAGCCTAAGAATGCCAAACATTTTAAAAAATAAATGAAGCTATTAAATAGTAATCGTCACCAAAAGCAAATAAAAGATTTAAGTTCAGAAACGGCAGAAAAGTCGGGTATAGGAAACACTGACCTGAAGGTGGGGAAAGACCAAATTATACACTTCCAAAAAAAATTCTGACTTGGTACTTAGCCTGAAAAAATATTTAAGCTTCCATCAATCTAGATATTATAGCTCAAAGTAGCATAATAGATAGATAGTAAAAGGTTAAGAAAATGGCTTATAAGAAAATGAAAAGATAAGAAACTGAATCCAATCATTCATAAGACTTCAATATTAAACAGCATTCTTTAAGTAAATATTAACACAGTCATTGTTGATATATCTAAAGACAAAAATTGATCATAATAGATCAAGTTCAAATATCACTCCTCTATAAAATGTTCTAAAACAAGGCCAGTTGGTTAAAAAGCCCAACAATATTTGAACTCAAACATGATTTGATGCCTCAAACGTAATAATATGTACGATATTTACAAAAAAAAAAAAAAAAATGTTATAAGACTTTATACTGATATAATGCGTAAATGGGAACAACTTGAACAAAATTATGAAGAAATCTTAACCTCTTCCACAATGGACAACCTCATACCTTTTTAGAAGACGAAAACAAACATAGATCTCCTCAATATCTACTTCTATCTTCAGCTTGATGTACCCCATTAGAAGCTCACTGAAGCTGTTAACAGCTTTACTCCAAGCATCACATCTAGCATCTAAAGGGTGTAGGGATTCAGAAATTGTGCATTGCAGTATTGAAGATAAATTATCAGCTGACTTTGCTTTGTAATACATGTCAGCAAAAAACTTCAATGTTAATGAATTGCTGATTTTGAAGTTATCAACCCACAGTGGAGGATTTCCAGTCCATAGATCAGTGCTCAGCTTAGAACCACTTGATCCAGGTTGATTGTCAGTAGAATTGTCGCCTAATGGATGATGCAAATCATCTGCATTAGGGCCCATGGTAGAGATTTCTTGCCTCCTGTGTGCAGGAAGCAACTCAAATATGTCAGCTCTCAATTCCTCAGGCAACTGCTGTAGGACTGATGTATCTACTTGGCTTAGAGATGAAGGCATTAAATCTCCTGGAACAGAAATTGCAAAACTGTTGGATCCAGCCCCAGATTCAGGCACTGTCTGCAGTTCCTCTGATATATGTTGTTTGTCCTTTAGGGAAGAAATAAAATGATTATCAACAATAAAACTGAGAACATTTTATGAGCAAATTACATGTTAACTGCACGAAAATAATAGAAAAAAGCACAAATGTCAAAGCTGAATCAGATAAGATACAAATAAAATGATATGTATGGCCCCATCTTTAACATGTATTCACATGTTAAACTCCTTCGATATATCAGTTACCCACAATGCTCTCACTCCTCTTTTCCTGCTTTTATATTTTAACCTCTGTAATTTAAAGTGAAAACTAATACCACCTAAATGTTGTTATATTTTTATAAAGTCTTAGCTGAAATAGGAACATTTTAAATAAATATAAGGAATTACAACAAAAATTTATGGCTTGAATTGAAGATAGTAACCTTCATTTGAACAGCTGTTCTGATCAATGAGTCAGGACCGGAATTGTGAGAACTTTCAGCTTGATCTATTGCAACTTAGTCAACAAAAGGCAACACATTTGTAAGTCGCTCGTAGAAAGATAGTACATCATATACTTAAAGACCAGGTAAGAATGTCTCACCTCTGGCTAGTTTAGGAGGAAGGATGCATAAAGAGCTAGAGCTATCCTCCCCTTGTCCTTTACTTTTGGCAATTAAATCAACTAGCTTCCCACCATAAATTTCATTTAGTTCTGAGAGGAGATCTGATGGAAGACTCTCCACTACTCCCATATCAAGATGGCATAAAGGTGGGACAGTTGAACTCTGGTTTGAACAACCCTCACCAATGGATGTACTATTTGTCCTATGAACAGAATCCCCCACCTGGTCAGTGTCTAACACATCTGAACTTCCACCCACATCCTTGCCTTCAGAATTTGCAAGATGACACCAGTAACATAACAGGTTAGGCTTTACTTCCACTGATAATTTAAACAAACAGACACCTAACATAAGAACCATTTTCACCCACTACAAGAGTTTGGGCTTACTAAAGAGAGAAATGTTTACTATTTCTTTATTGAATGAAACATCAGTAGAATGCTGGTCACCTTAGGTACTTTTTAGGCTGACAAATTTAACTATTACAAACTTCTTCTATTTGTATAAAGTTACTAGTGCAAGTATGAGGAGCACTAGTTTGAAATTAATCAGCCACAGCACTGATATGATCTAACCATCAAAACAAAGAGGAGGAAAAAGTATTACCTGTACCAACCTTGTCTTTGATATTATGGTTGAAATCGCATCGTTCTTCTAAGCTTGATGAGGCAGACATAAGCCATGATTTCAAAGAGTTTCTTTCCAGCACTTAAAGTCAATTAATAACAAAGTTCAAAGTCAGGAGTACTATTGAGAACCACCACAGCCATAAAGAACAAAAGGTAGTTTGCAACAGATATAGGCCACCACCAATAGGTGTATGATATAGTTTTAAAAGTAGGCGTACCTACTCAAGAATATTCAAGATACTACAACTAATAAGTAATACCTTGCTTTGAAGTATCGGCACTTTCAAGCCTCGAAACTTGCAAACCAACACCCCGTATATCCTTGACATCTACGTACATCAATTTAAAGGTTACCCAAAATTAGTTTAAAACCATTCCAAATTCATCAATTTCTAACAATTACAACAAAACACACCACCTTAAATAAACACAATTACACAGGCTTTCCAAATAAACAAAGTATGAATATTTTGCCAGAAGCAACAATAAGAAGATTTAAAATCTGCTTTTTCAACAAAGGCAATCAACTGCACCATAGCAAGTTTATAAATTATATTTAAGCTGAAATACCCAAAGGCAAAACCAGGTGTGGACCAACCTCCCACAATGTTCTAAAATTTTTAAAAGCTGACATACCTATGTGGAAAAATCCAAAGAGCTGCTTTGTTATTCTCTGAAGCACTTCAACATCATCAGTGGCAAGTGGAACCTATTGTAAAATTAAAATATTGCAATCCTCAGTTGTTGGCCCATGGACAAGCACTTACTACATTCATGCATATTAATTGCAATGTACATGCCTCAATGGTTAACGAGCATTTACATATAGTGCAAGGGAAATTCACATTACCGTAGTGCTATGGCTCAGGTTTTCACAAACTCCACAGCCCATATACTTTGCAGGCTCTCCAGCATCTTTCCTTCGCTTTTTTATCTAATTATGAACATCACATACACCAAAACATTTCCAATTTAGTGCATACCTTAACACATTCAGCTATCCCAGATAATATTCCAAAGTAATCCAGCAAAAGAATATCACTGTGGGGGGGGGGGGGGGGGGGGTGTGGATTCGGTGACGTGATACTTCAAAACAATCAATTTTAAGGAAGAAAGTACCTTAAGTGTGAAAGTTCGCCCTTGCACCCCACACCCCTGCAAGCGTAACGAAACCTCTTTGCATAGGTCGAAGAGGAAGTGCTGAGCCTGTGATGATCAATTAAAAAATTTTAAGTCAGTCAAAAAGAAGAAGAGACAATGAAAGACTACAATTGAGCCTTAATGATGCACCAAGGTACTGACATGTTGCAAATCCCTGAAGCGTACACCCCAGTTCACTTCAGCCCCCACAGACTTGCTTTCCTGCAAATCACATAAACAGTAAGCACGAGTAAGAGGAATATATCTATACCATAGAGATAGGAAGCTTCACCAAAAACTAAAAAGTAATCGGTCAAATACAATCAGATTGGAAAAGAAAAACTCAGAGATAAGATAACTCCACTTTTGATAGTGGTATAGAAAGCATTTCTTGTTATAACTACATTGGCACTGAATAGAGTTTTCCATAAAGGATAAAATGAAATTTTCCATTATAACATCAAATTAGTTCATTGTTCTATTAAGCAGGCTGGAACATTAGGATTCTAGACAGGTATTTCCCATTGCTTCCTACTCAGGAGCTTCACAATAAACATCTGCAACAAAATCATGACAAACTTAACCATTCATAATTTATGTTCCAATCAGTAAAATAACGGCTTAATACCCATTTTCCTTCCTGATGTGGCCCAAAAATTGCTGACATGTCATGACGTGGCATAATGCCAAGTCAGCATTTCTTGGGGGAAATTGTCCGGATTTTGATAGTTCAGGGGGTGAAAGTTCCAAATTAAAAGTTCAAGAGGGAAATTGTCCCAAGTTTAATAGTATAAGGACTGAAAGTTCCAAATTAAAAGTTCAGGGAGGAAAAAGTCCCTTTTGTAAAAGTTTAGGGGGGGAAATGGGCATTATGCCATAAAACAACTATGTTAGATAGCTCAATACAGACATGACCTGCAATGCAAATGAGGTAACAGTGTGTAGAGCAAAGTGCTATAACAAGTGTGAAATAACGCAATTACTGGATGAGAAAAGAATACAGGTGGACAAACCTGAATCATCCCAACAAGCCGATTATCCACTCCTCTACTGTAATTCCAGAGCATCTCACCTGTCTTAATCCCAAAATCCTTTTGAAGGAAGTCCTGAGAGATGAAAAGAGGATGCAAACAACAAAGCAGATAAATATTTCATCACACTAATATTGTGAATACTGCATGTGCCAACTCTTTCTCAAGAAAGAAAGAAAAAAAAAAGTCATTTCTGATTTCTAATATGATAATCTATACAGGCTCGTTCATTTACCCCCCTTATAATTCCAAAACAACATTTTTTTAAAATAAATCTTCACAATAGGAATGGTAACTTCACCATTTCAAGACATGGAAATACATCACATCTCAAGTGAAGTGTAAAACTACCTTAGAAATCATTCGCAACTGTCCACAAGTTCGAATATTTTTAGTTTTTATCTTTTCCTCAAGCACATGCCCTATTCCCGGGAGAGCTTTTATTGGAAGTTGATCTAAATACTCATCAACCTGCAAAAGACAAAAACACTGTGGTCAGCAGTTAACATAAAAGAGCATATACATATGAATTGAACCAAACATACCCTCTCCGGATGAATGTAGCATTGACCATTTGGTTTAGCAGTTCTGGTGGCTAGACGGGCCATAAGCATATTTCCGGCTATCCCAGCACTTGCAGTGCACCCAGTAGCTTCAAATATCTCTTTCCGTATCTCTGAAGCTAAAACTTGAGGATCTTTCCCCTCCAAGTCTGTAACATCTAGAAAAGCTTCATCACAACTGACAGCCTACAAGTCATAGCAGTGATAGCATTAGCAAAGACTTTTTCTAAGAAAGAGAAAGGTAAAATCTAATCCAAATACATTCATGAGCAGACCTGAACTTTGTTGCAGTGGTTATGCAATATATTATAAAACTGATCAGCAACCTGCATAACTCAAATACATACAAATATCACTCACATAGCAGGAATAGTAATGGTAAAAATGAAAAGCTTTTTCACACAATGTGGGATCAAAAAACATGAATCATATTAAACTTTTTAATGATTTATGTACAATTGTATCCTTAGTAAGATAAAAAAAAGGTCAAGGTCCTTTTTAATAATTTCTATTCCTTCTATCTCCCCTTGGCATGCACATCCTCCACTGAATAGTAAAAACCGAAAAAGCAGCGACTCTCTCTGTTATCTAAGCAACTTTAATAGCTAAATTGTACATTCAGCTTTGTGACTTACCTCCTCATATGCTTCAAAGTTGTACGGGACAATAACAAGTTGGGGACAAAGAGCCTTGGCATCTCTAACAAACATTCCCGCCTTAATTCCTGAACAGAAGAAAAAGAAATATTAATCAATGCAGAATAAAAGCTCTCCAACAGAAATACTACAGCAGAAACCAACCATAATCTCGAGCAGGATAATTTGCAGAAGATATTTCAGCAGTTCCTTTTGGATTGTCTGAATGGCATACAGCTACAGGCTGGTCATGTAACTCGGGACGGCTCCTGATGACCACTGAGACAAAAAAACAGTCCTGAACAAGCATATTAGTATCAATCTAAAAAACCAAAGGTACAGAAGAAAGGCAAGGCAGTCCATTTAGACAATCTAAAAGAACTGAACTCTTTGTAAAATCCCAAATTCCACATATACCATTATCAATTATAAATACAACTATGGTACATTAACAAATGAGGATGTAAAATAAGAAAGCATGGTAAAAGTTCAATTTACCATGTCAATATGGATAATGGGAGTCTTTTGAGTATCAGCTGAAACCTCGGAATGAGGTTTCTTGCATCCATTTGACAAGCTGGGAAAACGCCTACGATATCTATTTCTCCAGGTTCCAATAAAATGCAGCCTTGAATTCTGCAATAGTTAGATACCAGTCAACATATAACTGATGGACCCATAGTTGTAGACACATCTGTTTAGGTTTTTGTGAATATGTGTGCACATGTACAGACTAATGGCCACCATTTGTAAATGAAGACAGAAGAAACCGTTCTGACAAGAAGAGCATTCTGTTAGATCAAAAACTCCAAGAAAATTAACAATTCAGCAAAAATATCACCACAACTAATGCTTGATCAACTAAACAGTAAAGGGCTAGTCAGATATATAGCACGGAATTCATACAAGTATAAACCTCAAATAGTAGTATGACGATCACCATATGATACACTTGTGATAAGTATATATGCTAGACACTCAAAAGGATAGATCTATAAATAGTTGGAACATTGAAAGGAAAAAAGAACTAACTTAAAGTAATGGCAGTGGATTACAGATAAATAATAAACTATGGAATAGATACATGAAAATATGCAATCAATGCAATCCATTCAGTACCTTGAAATAGTTCTCTACAAAATTGGGATCCCCAAGAGTTGAATGACGCTGCATCAAAGGTCCAGAGGTTGTAGACCTGGATGATACTTTTATGCTGTCATTATCAAAGCAATGGCTACTAACAGAAGCAGATGGTTGTTCAGGAGAGGACTGAAGTCCATTATTTTCCATCCTTTCATCATCCTCTTGCAAATTACTTGGTTCTACCACTTTTACTTCCCCAGATTCTTCACTATAGCTACTACTTGGCTCCTCAATTACTTGAGCATTACTATTTTCATGCATAAGGGAATCATGTTCTTCAGTAATTTTGTTCCTCAATTCGGAGGACTCACCTGCTTCAAAAGATTTTACATCCTTTGATGCATCCTTTAAACATAAATCGTCTGTTTCGTATTTTACTTCACAAATCGCATTTGTAAAAGCACCCTCAGATGCAGGGCTGATTTTTGGAGTGAAGAAAGCTGACAATGTTGGTTGATTGCTTGCAAGCTGGTCAAGCTGGTAGGGAACCCCTTGATAGAGCAGAACAAAAACAAGAGTAGTTCAATCAGATAATTGAAGTTATAGGTCATAATATCCGGTGGGAAACATAAGAACAAAAAGGAAGCAATAATGTTTCAAAAAACCAGCAATGACGAGTTGCTTGCATTGATAAATTCCTATTACAGTCATATATACTTTCAATAATTCACTCAAACCGTTTATCTACTATGTATCCATAACTTGTGAATCCACAGTGCATAACTTACAACTCAATAGTCTGTTAGCAGCAATAGAATCTAGAACCCACGAAGGTTTCACTACTGGTAGCCCACCGCTAAAGGATCTGCTTTCGAATCACCAACAGTAATAATTAACTTAACGTATAATTAACATCCATCTTAATCATTCTAAGCCAAGTTAGGGAAGAAACGAATCAAGAAACAACACATTAAGCAGTATGGACCTGAGATTCTTGATTTTACTATCAGGTAGATTGCTGCAGATGATATGAGTGACTCGGTGCCTGGAGAAATAATTCTCAAATCGCCCACCATAATTCAACATGAACCGCCGCAATTCCTATGCAATTCATCGTTAATATCAATAAAAATGCCAGTAATTAAACGTTGTAAAAACAAACTAATTGTGACAAACAAACAAAGAGAATATGAAATCATTGAAAATAACCTGACTAGACGGAACCGTGAAACCATCAACAAAAATAGAAACGCCGTGAAATAGAGGCTTCGCCGAAGAATCACTATGAGAAGAGTTTGAAGCCTCGGCATCGAACTGATGTTGAAGCTTTCTATTCTTTTCGACCATATAACTACGAGAAATGAAATCGAGAATTAATATCCGAAATTATAATACAAGTATTATTGACAAAATAAAAAATTAAAAGAGAAGGGAAATTTTAGAATAAGTACCTTCCAAAATCGGAGAAAGGAGAAGAGCGAAAAGAGGAGCGAGAGGAAGAGAGTGAATTGGAGCCCCAAGCCATGCCTAGGGTTTTCTGGTTACTTTTTCTCTTCTTGCTATTACTGCTGTTACTCTTATTGTTTGAAGAATTGGAATTGAAGCTTCTTTTCGAATTTTGAGGGGCGGAATTCGCCAAGCGAGAGGAATCTAGACTCATTTCTTTTGGAGAAGAAGAAGCAAAAGAGTGCCGAGAAAGATTGCTGTAGAAGAATAAAGCATTTGAAATGAAGCGGCAATAACGGACCCCTCGTTTTATATATGGGCAAGGAAAATGATCAGGCAGGACCCAACGGCTATTGGATCTTTAAAAATCTTGTAATATTGGATACGGGCCGGTTCAACCTAGCCATTGGTAATTGGGCCTTAATTGAATTTCTTCATTCTTGGGTCGATTAAGGTGTTTTAAGTCAAAGACTCGGGTCAATATAATTTTGGGCCTCTCGCCACTAAACTATGGCACATTAACATTTTTTTTTGGGGTAGAGGATCAACTTTTTATTCTAGTGACTAAGGTTCGTTTTCAATCAATCTTAAGTACAACAAAAAAAAAAAAACACACACACATTCTATGTGTAGGTCATAATATTTCACATTCTCAATTAAAAAAAAAAGATCTTCGACCAAATAAAAAAAACAATCAAACTAAACTCATTTGTTGAGAAGAATTTAACATTTCATGTCCTCGACCCGAAAAAACTCATGTGTTGAGAAGATTTTTAACCTTTCATATTCTCGACAAGATTTTAACATTTCATTTCATATTCTCAACACCCAAACACCCAAAAAAGACGTTCCCGATCTCAAAAGAACTAATATGAGTTTAGACCCGGACCACTACCACTAATTAAGGATACCCTATAAGTTACATAAGTTACATTATACAAAATTGCAACATTAGGGGCCTTTTCTGATCAAAGAAAAATTGTTCTATTTTCTTTATTATTTTATAAGTTTCTCCTTGGGGTTTAATGAGAAGTAGTTAGAAGTTTTTTACGCACTTCTTTGGTGATGGTTACATTTTATATTTTGGCCCAACATCAGTTCTTAGCCCAAAAAATGAAAAACTGCAAAAGCCTATAGTAATAGACACACGAGGATTCCAATTCAAGTGACTAAAGAAGATGGTAAAACTTTGGTATAAACTTAAACTCGTACAAACAATTGAGGAAGGAAAATGCATAAGAACAGATGTTTAGAGAACCACCTGAGTTAAGGATTTGATACCTGCTTGATGCAGCAGGAACAATATTGTATCGCACCATTGATTTAATCAATGTTTAAGTTCTCTGTCTCTACCCCCCCCCCAAAAAAATGCACAGAACAAAGAGCCGTCTCAAAATTGCATTGGTAATTGATTAAAGCCTGGAAGATTTACAAGTGTAAGCCATGCCAAAAGCCGAACCAAACTAAAAGCCAACAGCCCAACATGCAACTCCCAGGAGAAAAAAAAAAAAGTACTACTAATGTAATGTCTCTATACTTTTCCTTTGGCCCTCCCTTCCCTAATTCCCTTCCGCCTCATAGTTCAATTCCTTCCCATTTTTCCCCACTATTCTATTCGTTCAGTCAAATTCTATAAGCCAAAATAGGAGAAAACAAAAACACTTTAAAAATATTTTTATACATATATATATATATATATATCCATGAATCTGTCTGTCTCTGAAATCAGGAGTTACCTTTCCCAGATTCCTGTTTTTTCTACCACTTTTTAGTTTTTACCCCCTTCGATAGCTTTTTTCAACATGAGCTGTCAAAATCTCTTCAGACACCAATTTGAGGAGGCGTTTTACTCTAAGCACCCAAAAGACCAAAACCCATATACAAAAAGTATACTTGGAAACTGGAAATTAATGCTTCACTGTTTTGTTACATTATTGTTTCCCATTGCCGGCGACCAGAAATCAGCACCGTTGCTATTTGCCACATGCATGGTACAAGCAACAGGGACCAGGCAGAGTCCCCTGCTCTTCAAATCATTTCTTGATTCTTCACTCACATTTTCTCCATCATCCTGGTTACATATATTAAATCCAAAATGACCTCATTTTCTTCAACAATGGTCAACAAAGTTAATTAATGGTAATGTACTTTAAAAAGCTGGGGTTTTTGACTTACAGCAAGGTGTTGCAGGTAAGGAGAGCAAAGGACTTGAACCTGATCGTGCAGGAACCTGATATAACCCATTGCTTCGTGGAGTACTGATGCCGTATCTGTCTGCAACATTTTTCAAATTCCCATAACTATCATACACCATTCATTTTCAAACTTACTTCAATATTTTTAACCCTAATTACTCTCACTAGTCAAGTCTTTAATTAAAGCCTGAAAATAAACATTAATTCGCACCTTGCCAAAGGGTGAGACCAGCTGCTGCAATGCTGTGATTCTATCCCCTATCTTCTCCTTCCTCACCTATCATTAGTTAGAAAATGAAAATTTCAAAAACAGAACAATATTTGTGAAACATAATGCCGATTTTGAACTTATATATTAACCCAAACCTTTGCATGGCCGCTCGAAGAGGCAGGGTTTTCAGCCTTGGATTTCTTATTGGGTTTTTGGGCTGGCGGTTGAGCTGTAACAGTATTGGCATCCCCACAATGCTCTGATTCTCGGCCTCCATTCCTCTTTCTCTTTCAAAGATCAGTAAAAAAGAAAGGGTGGTCTTAGAAAAAGTTAGCTCAACCAAACCCAGAATAAAGCCAAAGCAAACAAGCTTTTTTTTGCATTTAAACAGATTTTTATATACATATACTCACATTATTAGATTTGGAAGGAGCTGGCTTGACAGATTTGCTATTGTTACCAGAAGAAGCCGAGGAAGAATCATTACTGCATGTGACGCCGGACCTTTGAGGAGTACTTACAGCAGTTTTCGTAGTGGCATTATTCGCAGCAGATTCACCAAATGTTACTATCTCGGCATGATCAGCATGATTTTGATAGTCCCCAAAGCAGAGCATTTTGGGAGTCTTTTCAAGATGAAGACCAGGAAAAGAAGAGCAAGTGTAGTTGAAACGTTGGCCCAGATCAAGACCCACTACAACATCATCATCCCCACCAAATAATAACTGAGAAAAACTACTAGTTTTTGCAGAAGTCTCCTGGTCCCCCTCAAAACCCTGATCATCAGTCTCAGCCATTAAAAAAAACAACTTTTTTTCTTGAAAATAAATAAACACCCAAAAAGACAAACCCCAGCCACAAGATTGAATAAAAACTAAACTTTCAAAGCAAAAGCTAGAGACTTCCGTTCTTTTTTCCTATCTCTTTATGCGTGTGTTAATGTTTGTAGTTGGGAAGAACAGCAGCCGTTACACTAGACTAGTAGAGAGAGAGGAATAGTAGTGGAAATGGGAAATGGTGGTGGGGAAGAGTGAGCTATTTCCAAGATTGGCTTTGGTTTTCGACTAATAGCAGTCAAAGCCACCTAGCCCGAGAAAACCGTGGTTTATTTGTCCAAAGCATTGGTTTCCAAATTTTGGTTTGGCTGAGCTTATATATGGCCGGTTTTCTGCTTCTGTCTTTTCCCTTTTGGCCTTGAAAATCAGAAAAATTTCTTATCAGTGTTCAGTCACCACCACCCACCACCAACTCACTGAGTTGACTTGACGATTAAATAAAAACTAGCAAATGCATTATTGCTTCACAATAAATTGAAAGGAAAAAAGATAAGGAGCGCTTAATTAGCAAAAAGGACCAAGGTTTACTAAATTTTTTTCTTTTGTCGTAACAAGTTTTCACTTTCAACTTTCACAAAAAGTAACGTAGAGTGTAGCAAGTACCTAGTGTGAATAGTACACAATGGCCCCCCTCAAAGATCGAAATAAGGCTAATTAAGCTGAAACTTGCGGGTCCCAAACCCACATGATTCTACGGTTTCTACCTCCCTTCTGACAACATGACGAAATCAGAGTTTCTATCAGTTTCAATTCAAGAGGAAAGACCCTTTCCCTTGGATCTTTCTTTGACCTCAAGGCCTGCCCTTTTGCCCCAACCCAACCAACTTTATGTGTAAAGTTTACTCTTGAGTTTTAATTAATTTAAAGCCAGTTGCATCAGACAACAAATATTTAGAAAGTCTCTATCAGTGCTTAAAAAAAGTCTATTTTCTTCGCTCACTAGACCGAGACCTTATTTGAAATGTTTTATTAAAAATTAAACTTGGATAACTAGTAGAGAATTAGATTAACTAGACTAGGCTAGTGGTTGAAGGAAATATACAGTAACAGTACAGTGTGGTGTGCGTGTCTCCATGTTGTGGCGACGCCGCGCTTAGAAAGAATGGGGAAAAGAGACACGTGGTAAAACAGGTAACCACACATGAGTTCGGTGAGAAGACACGGCAGTCAAGATCGTTCCGACATTTGCTTCGTCGCATGCTTCGTTTTTCCACACCTCGTTGGTCGCTGGCTTCGTTCCTCTGCATGTCTCTCCCTTCGCTTTCTTCGATGATCCAACAAAAGGGTCCAATCCCTTTCTTATTTACAAGCTTTACCAATCCTTTCCTTGGGAGTTTAAGAATTAGGACCTCAGCCCGTTAAATTTGAAGGCCCATAACATGGAAAACCATTTTACTGAAAAATCTTGTCTTGGTATAAAACAGAAAAAAAAACTCATTTTCGGTCTCCACAAAAAAATTTAAGGAATCAACATTGAAATGATCCCCGACCTCAAGCCCGTGAGATAGTTATCACGAAAGTATATCATAAAATCCAAACCTGAGCATATCTAGGTGTTCTTTCGTCATATCTGCTAGATGAAATTTTGAAACTATAGAGTATAGGCTTTTAACAGTAAAAAGTGGTGACTAGAGGAAGGTAGGACTCACAAGATGGAAAACGAGTAATAAAACGAGCATTCTGTGAATCATGTGCACCACCAGTACTACCTAACGAGTAACGAGTCAAGCTTCATGGTTATGGAACTTAGAAAGATACTAAACCCTATTATTACACGCAACTTGGTTCAAGCTTCATATGGTTATGGAATTTAAAAGAATACTAAAACATTCTAAGAATTACTACCTTAAAGTTACAAAAATAGCAGCATCAAAGTCGTAGTGTAAAAACCATATCAAACTATACAAAAAAGGAGAAAAATATGCAAGTTTGAAGATTTTTCTTACAAAACGTGAAGCAGCAAAAGCCATCATTGATGATGTCTTCCTACTTTCTACATTTCCTGGATCATGGAATGAAAACATAACTAGAATTTGTCAGGGTTGATCAACCATATCAAAGACTAATTTCAGAATAAGTAAGCACACAGGAAAACAAATGTAAAAAGATCTATCACAACCTCGTACCAGTAAAGCTTCATTAGTAGAGTAGTGAACATACTGAACTCTGTTGTTGAATTTAGTTCAAGCTACATGATTTATATGAATGAAGGTCATTTGCAAAACGAAAACTAGCTAAAGATAGACATGCCAGCCTGTTAAGCTTTGTCACAAACATGCAAGTGGTTCCTATGATGTAAGAATCAGTTACTACAGTCACTTGTTCAGTCATACCCATGAAGTGATGAAGATTAATGTGCTAGTTCAGACCAAGACTGGGTGGAAGCACTGCTGAAAAACAGAAAAACAAAATTTAAAATTGAGCTTGATGGGGCCTTTGTTCCTTTTTGACAATTATTAACATTTTCCTTCCTAGCAATAATGCCCCTGGTCAAAGAAGGAACCTATGAAACCAGATAACAGAGCTGACATTATTATACGTATGTTTTCGGTGTCTCAATCTAGAATGAAGCATTGTTTGTAGGAGGAGTTGTGCAAAATCCACCGATTCCTAGAACATTCTTACAACAAATACTTCCTGAATACTAGAAAGAAGGTATTGAAAAGTCAATCTTCATTAGGCAATATTATTAGTTACTACTAATGATTAGCCTTCAAATATTCGAAATGAAAATCGAAATCTAAGAGAACGCTTATATCAGAAATCACAGAAATTATTATAACAAAAATTTCAACAGTAGTAGATTGAGTGTTGAGACAGACAATGATATTGATACCGAGGAAACTCTGCTTCTTGGACAGGACACTCGCGTATGCATTTAAAAATGATGAAAGAACAAGCGCACCCGAAAACGGATATGGAATAGAAAGTTTGAAACATGTTGAGCATTACAACAAACACCTAGTCGACATTATGCGATCATCCATTAAAACAAATATCCTTCAGCTTCCGGGCTGCTGATTCATCCACCGAGTACTGCAATCACGAAAAGAAACAATAAATTCTATTTTCATTTATACGAAAATGATATGCACAAATGGTATCATGTCAATATACGTGAGTTTAGTGTTTAGACATAACCTTGTTGAGGACCCAAAGGGAGTGGTTATAGGCTCGGTGGAAGAGCTCGTCGAGGGCTTTGGGGTCGGAGACGTCGAAGTCCCTGTAATTAACGAAGTTCTCGCGGGCGTATTTTGCGTAGTAAGGTCTCGAGTCTTTGGGTAAGCGCCTCACCAACCTTAGGACATGAGCGTAAACTTTCAAAGCTTTCTCCATCGTCTCTTTCAAAATGCCTACTGCACTTTGATCAGTTCGATTTGATCCTTACTAGTTTCAGAAATGTTTCTTCCTTCCTCGGACACTAATCGGCCCATTAGCCCGCATCTATATATACCCAAATTTTCTCATAGTAGTATAAAGAAATCAATTCCAATTGTCAGGCCGGCCTGGAAAATCTAGCAACGGACCATATTTGTGGGTTTAGGCGGGCCACTCGGCCCATAAATTCATTAGAAACATTTTTTTTCAGGAGTTTTATTCTAGTGTATTTTTCAGCTTGAATAAATTTTTTATAAAAAAAAGGAAAAAAAAAAGAAGAAAAGAGAAATCAGGTAACTCACCAGCGGACCAATCCGAACAATATCTTTTTCTTTTTTTTTTCTAAATAAAGTTTACCTCAAAAGAAAAAATGAAACTAAATAAAGTGATTAAGGCCTTAGCCGCTTAGCATGCCAGTGTCAAGCCTGTCTTCCTCCAACAAGTCGAGAAAACATTATAGTGGTAACCCCATACGGAGTGTCATAATCAGACTCATCAGACGGTTTGCACATCATAGATGGTAACTTGAGTTGGGGAAACACATCATAGATATAACCCCATAGTGTCATAAGTCAGACTCGCCAAACGGTTCGTGTATCGGTTGCCTTCCCATATATATGTTGAATCTTTAAAATCCATACTCCTTTGATTAATTTCAAATGATTCCGAACTAAGGTGTAACTAGGATGAGAATCCATTAAAGTACCCTCGAGAAAATGAACAACAACTGCATCCAAACTCCAAAATTAACCGGGAGTAACCCGGTCCTTTGGAAAATTCTGAACAAAGCTTATGTTACATATTCACACATTTATATTTGAGAAGTGTACCATTCTTCCTTCACCCATATTCTTGGTAAATAAAGAAATAAAACCCATATGCACCTATTAATTAAGATCGAGTCATCCATAATTTTCCTTCGGGAATTATGTGCGAACTACCAACCACCTCTTGTACCAAGCTCGAAATTCAAAAACAACCACTATAGCATTTTTGATAATTAATTACTAGTATTATACTATAAATTATATAGTCCATAAAAATCAATCATACTAAGCTGGAATCTTAATCTAATTAATTGATGTAGAAATAGAATGGCTATATAGAAATTAAAAGGCCAACTTTAAAAGTACTTACTACTCGACAGATATATACATATCTGATCTATCCTCGTTAATAATGTATTCAATCGGTTGTCAGCATTCAACAATTATGAATTATAACTAAAACTGAAATTTGAAAAAATTTGTGAGCATACAATACTAATGACTAAATTACAAATTATACGATTCCAAAGATATTCACGAGGCATTGATTGGATATGAGAAATAGAGACTGAACAACTTGGGATTTTGTCCTTTTCATTTTGTATATTTTTGTGATTCAAGTTCGGACATGCAGAAATTTGTCAAGTTTCGAAATGGTAAAGGACACGTGTAAGCCGCTACACCCAGAAAACGTCAACTACTACGTCGTTGCTCTATAGTCCATGCAAAAATACCATCGTTTTCGCTACCCAGGGCCTTGTGAAATTAGAAAATGAAAGAATCGAAAGAAAATTCAGCTGTCTTGTTGTAGACTGTGTAAGATACAGTTAACAATATCGAACTTACAACTAAACCATTTAGCACCACCAGTTCAATTCCAGCCAGTTTTTTATTCGTTCATGGAATTATGTCCAGATTAATTGCAAGTTGGCAAATCTACAATCACTCATTCCTTCCTTAAATTCCTAACAACAGCAAGAATCTCCTTCTCATCCAAGCACCCAAAGACCACACAGCTCCCTGAAACCCACCAAGCAAAAATGATGGACATTTGGTCTTGGATATCTGAGCTTCCTAACTCAGAAGAGTCCTGGGCCGAGTCTAACTCGCCACTCACCTTTACACTCTCGAGTGCTGCTGCTGGAAAGAGCCATGGCAACGTCGACTCAGCTCGTTCAATCCAACTCAGAGCTGAGCGTTATACGTTCGAGTCCAACTCGGAGGCCTTCGTTACCTTCAATATATGCTTTGAAGGGTTTCAACCTTCGAAAGATATTAAAAACCCTGTCTGGGTTTCGGACGCGTGTTCTCTATCGTCGGAGCAACCGTTCCTTCCACTAGTACTCCAGCTTCTCCAAGAGATCATCAACCGGTCACCGGCTGTGCCGGAAAGCACCTGCCCGAAGTCCCAGCTGGAGAGACTCAAACCGGAGCCCATTTCTTGGATCATGGAGTCTCACTCACCCGACTCGTTTTCAAGTTTCTTTAACTTGGTCTTTCTAACGCGCTTATTTTGGTTGTGTGCTTGTGACGCTCCTAGTGAAGTTGGGTCTTTCTATTTCCAATCTTTACTTGGTCCAAACATCGAAGCCTTAACCTGTAAAGAAGCGCCGGTGCTACGGACGTTCCTGGTTTCTTCCGGCGTAGACACCGAGCTCTGTTTCATGCGAACCTTGGGGTACATGTTGGCAAAATGGATCATGTTACGAGAGGTTACCGTTGGATTACAAGCCTTAACTCCTTTGTCAGGACGGCAGCAATTTGGAATTTCATACTCAAAAGAGGCTCATGGATTTTGGACGTTGAAAGGTTTTGCGCCTGTTAACGCAATGAAGCTGACGCATTCAAGTGATCAAAGAAGCAAATTTCCCGTCATTGGAGCAGAGGAGTCTTTGTTAAGATACGCTCTGGCTCATCAGCAGCTTGAGGCAGTCATTCAATTGGAATACTCCGTTGAATTCCAGGATGGGTATATCCAGGTAAACGCACGTGTTGATAATCTACGCTTCCACGTGGCGAAACTAGGATTTAGCAAAAAGGAAGATGACATGGATTATTTCGAAGAGAAACATTTTCCATCGAGGATTCGAGTTTGGGTTGGGCCGGAAGTTGGGGCAACGTATGTATCCGGGTTAAGCTTGGGCCGCTCCACGAACAATGGAGAAACGGAAGTAGAAACACAAAGATTCGTTAAGGGTGACTTCGGGAAGACAAAGACTCCGCATATTAAAGCCGAAGCAAGAGTGGCGACGAAAAACAAGATGAAGAATTGGAGGTGGGATCAAGATGCTGATGGAAACGCTGCCGTTTTTGATGCAGTTTTATGTGACAATATGACGGGCCATGAACTTGCTACTTGGAAGTCGTATGGTAATGGTAATGGTAACAGTGGCAATGGCAACAATGGTTTTCAGAACAGGTATTCTGGAGTCAATAGGCCATTTACGAAAGCTGGTGGGTTGGTTTTTGCTGGAGATGATTATGGGCAGAAAGTGGGGTGGAGATTAAGCAGGGAAATGGAAGGAAGTGTTTTGAAGTGGAGAATTGGAGGGGAAGTTTGGTTAAGTTATTGGCCTAATAATGTGAGAAGTTCTTATGTGGAGACTAGGTGTGTGGAATGGTGTGATGAAATTGATTTGCCATTGATTCCTGCCAAAGAGAAGTGAGATCGATCTAGTATTATTTTGTATGATATGTATAGTATAGTTTGCACAATTTAGAAGTTAATATATATCAGTACTCTGGTTACTGGTAAAAATAAAAGACTGCACCGCTTTTAGTGCTCTGTTTTTCACTTTTCGGCCCTTTTTCTCTGCTTTTATGATCCCGAATTATAAAGTTATTATTGTTTCTAAAGTCTAACCTTAATTCCCTACTAGTTTTATTGATAATATATAAGTTTCTAACCTTATAAAGTTTGTTCCATTATTTATTTATGAAGAAAAAGCATAAACCCGGAATTGGTGATCTGAGTTTATAGTTATCAAAGTTAGAATTTCTTGGAATGGCCTTGGAAAGCATTATTACTGTTTGTTGGGCAATACTGCAGAAAATATTCAAAGAAAAAAGGTTTATTCATAATGGGTTTTTGGTGCTCTGTTTGGAAGTTGTTCAGGGCAATTAATGGGTTTTGGTGCTCTGTTTCTAGTGGGTACCAGCTCTGTCCAAAGAACAAAGGTTTCTTAATACTAGGAACTTTCTGCGTTAGTGTCAAAAGCCTTTTTTATATTTCTCAAACAATTAAAATCATTCTCAGAGTCATTATAGTGCACTCTTCGGAAGTTTCATTAATACTAGATAGTTTTTGCAATCAAGCAAGGGCGCCTTTAATTATTACTGATCATATGATTTTGCTCTCTGCTCCATTTAAAGCATAAAAATGATGGAAAGGCGGTGTTTGGCCCTCCCAAAGGCACAACAAACTCCCCACTAGCCACTAGCCACTAGCCACTAGCCACTACCCTGCAAATTGCAATGCGTAGCTGCGCCCACCAAAGACCAAAACACCCCTAAGCTTCCCCTGTTTTAGGTGATCTTGTTGTTATTAATGTCACAGACTTGTTCTGTGAGTAGTATATATGGTATACAAGAAGAAGACCGCAAGTCAGAACAATTTTGGTAAAAAGAAACCGGAAACCTTAAGCTGTTTTGCCTTTTGGACATGGATAAGAAAACAAATGGTCAAATGGATGATCATAAAGTAAATGAAACGAGGTTCATTCTTGACAGCACAAAATTCATGTCCAGGTTAATGTTCCAATGATTTAAATGATGATATGTCTCTCAACATGGTCGGTTTTTACCTTGGAAAATGAGAGCCCTATGTTTTCTATCACTTCAACGAAAACAGATATGAAATGTTTGGCCCCCTACACTACAGCTGCAAACCAGCAACTGCAGAAGAAGGACAATTTTTTTGAAGAGGAATCCATCTGGATTTCAATAATTGTTTATTCATAATGGGAAAATAAAATGCTTTTTCTTGGATTGCTTAAATAATTGGGCCAGGGTGCGATTGCCATATCTTGAAATCAGTAATGTCACCTGGGCCCTGATTCTTTACCATAATTTAATCCTATTGTTTTTTGGGATTTTATTCTCTCCGCCACAAACAATATTTATATAAGATAGATTAAGTATATCAAGAGTGCCAAAATTGTGGTGGAATATAAAATTGAAAAAGGAATACTATAAAAATTTGACGAAATATATGAAACTAAATTAATACTTGGTACTTGATATTTGCCAGTTTGGGCATATAAAGGCTAAGGGGCATAGAGAATCAAAATCCCAGATCATTTGCCTCCTCCTTTGGGATCATATCATATGCAAATGTCAACCACCACTTGACTCCTCATTTTACCTTTCGCTTTTCTTTTGATTTAAGTGAGCGGTTAGCCGGTTACCTACCAAATTAAAAGAGAAGAATACTCAAATCTTCTTTCTTTTTACTTGTGCTTTTTTGGTACATACTTTTAACTAGTGCTTGTTGACTTTAATGTTTGTATCTACATCCTTTTTTTTAGTCTAAACCATATTCATACGATTTGTTTTAACGATCTACAATTAATATTAATAGACTCAGGTCAATCTCAATCCATTATTATAGAAAAAAAAAAAAAGCCTCTTTCAAAATAAAAATATAATCACAAAACTCGAACTCAAAATATTACTAAAGTGACAATAATACCGAATCAATTTATCTAACGGTTCAATCTCATATCTAAAATATAAGCTACCTAAACCTAATCTGATCGGATATAAATTTGCTTACTTTTTCTTGTAACATACAGTACTATGGTAATTATTTGATATACCGACATTGTAAATTTTGAATTCCACAAACAGGTCGTGGAGTTGATACATGTCCATTTTCTGAATTAATTAAATTTTAAACATTTCAATATAGTTTCTAGAAGATACATGTCACCATTTAGTTAGTTATATATAAACCCTAGTAGTATTTATAAATTGTCAAAAGTTTATAATAATATAGTAATATATATAGTACTATATATACAAAGATATGAACAAGACATGCTTTGAGAGTAGTAATATTTCGGCCAAAAAAAAAAAGAGTAGTAATATTAATTTACAGACACGGTTTTGCTGTACCGAATATGATCTGGTGACGTTTTCGCCGCCATATTTGCTGGAAGAATTTTTTAAAATAAAATTTATAGGAGTGAACAGTTGTAGTAGTAAAAAGGACAATCTTTTTAGTTTTTCTCGTGACCTCGTCAGAAGGGAAACGGCTCCTCTCTTGTTTGTTTTGTTGCCTTCTCAATTGGGTAATCATGTTTACGATTGGATTAAAGTTCCACCATAATTAAGATCTACGGTCCTAAAACAACCACATCATAGTTCCACTTCCGTAGTTAATTACTAATATATACTCCTACTAATACGACTTTCAGAAGTAAAGCTACTAAAAATCGGTATATGCCGGTTTTTGGTTATCTTTATATCGTTTCGTGTCTCTTTACTCTTTAATGAAAAGAGTATCTATCTATAGGACAAATACTGTGACTTATATATACCATGCAATAAACATGTATAAATTACACATTACAATAATTTCGACTACCCATAAAGTAAGTTTAAAGTATAAGAAATAATCATCAAACAAACACGCCAATCCAATTCAAGTTAATTAGAAAGAACATATATCAAAAAAAGTTAATCAGAAAGAAAGAGTAATAAAAAAATGGTGATTATATGATACACCGGCGGTGTAAACTTTTGATTCCACAAGCGGGTTGTGGAGTTGACACATGTCCATTTTTTCAATTAATTAAGTTTTAAATATTTCAATCTAGTCCTTAAGGGATACATGTCACCCTTTAGGACCCGCTTGTGTAGTCTGCTAAACTCCACCGACGGTGTATTGTATAATTTGCCATAAAAAAAAAAGATGCATCATGCATGTGAATTGTTTTTTTTTTTTGGATAATTAATCATGCATGTGAATTGGTTTTGTTCTTATTTGATGAATTCTCTCATTTTAGTTAAAAGTCAGGCGTTTATTACTTCACTCTTAAATAATAGTAGTGTGTATATACTTATTGAGTAGTAATTTTCCTTAATGAATTTTCCTCTCAATTTCATTTAACACAACTCTTCCCCACGATTAAAATGCAAAAAGTTGACAACTCGACGAAAGAGAAGATACTTACTACTAATAAAGACTAACTTTGACAATGAGAAGAAGAATTAATTATAAAAACGGGCGTCAAACGTTAATCAAAGAATTATAGTTAATGACGTGGTTGTTCCTAAGCCATAGATCTATATTCTAGTGGGCGTGGGTGGCTCTATATCCTAGTGTGGGCTGGCATCTGATAGTAGTAAAGTCGTAAAACCGGTCTGAGATATGAAACAATATACAGGAAGGAACCGGATCCTGTTTCAACAATGTCAGAAGTGTCACGTAAAAACACAGCTTTGAGCTTTGCATAGCACCGCGTGCGCCCATGCTACTCGTCTTCCATTTTTTTTGTTATGAACTGTGTTGTGGGACCCACCTTTTCCTTCTGCTACACTGTACTGCTGCTATACTGTATATATACATGGCATGTTTATGGCGTTAAATATCTCCTCATCAACCCCACGCTCCCCACCTGTCTCGTTTCGCTCTGCTCTTTCTTCTTTAATGACGATTAATTCATCGAAAAAGTTCTCTCCCTTTTTCCTTCCCTTTTCGGCTTTTTGTTTCTGTTCCTTTTTCTTCACTTGGCTCCTGGTTTCCGGCGGATGTTGCTTGGGGGCGGCGGTGGGTGCTGCTGATGATGGAGATTCTGTTCTGGCGAGGAAAACTGCTGAGAAGGACATTTGGAAGCCCACATTTTCAAGCCTTATCCAAAGTTCTAAGCCTTTGAAAGTTACATTCAGTGGTCCTGCCAAGAATTGGACCGACGCAATTCCCATCGGAAATGGCCGCCTTGGCGCCATGGTGTGGGGTGGCATTGCATCTGAAACTCTTCAGCTCAATGGTAAGTAAATTCAATTCCAAAACCTCCCCATGCATTACTAATTGTATACATTCTTTGGGGAAAAAAGAGGAAGATTTTCTTATCTTATCTTTTTTGTTCAAAATTGTAGCAAAAAAATCTTTTTTGTTGAAAATGTGGCACTTTTTTTGTGTGTATAAAGTAAACAATGAACCGGCCAAAAAAAAAAGTAAACAATGAAAGAAAGTCTGTGACTTTCTATATATTCTTATCTTAGATTTGGGCACCATAAATAAAATTCAAGACTTGATATAGTTGATCTGCAGTAGTGATCTGATCAATTGCTTGCTAGTCTTAATTAATCAGGCAATGTCGTTTGATTTGCTTTGTAGAGGACACTTTGTGGACTGGGGTGCCAGGGGATTACACGGATCCTGATGCTCCGGCGGCCCTTTCGGAGGTCAGAAAACTTGTTGACAATCGTGACTATGCCAAGGCTACAAAAGCAGCGGTCAAGTTGTCAGGCAATCCCTCAGATGTATGTTGCTTACTCCTGTTTTCTTTTTCTAACATAATTATTCCTTTTGTATATTATATATGCTACTATATTTGGATTTAAATGCCATTTCTCATTTGGAACTCATACTGTAAGGCCTAAGGGGCATTGAATGTTTTAGTTAATTCAGTTTGGTTGATAACAAGAATCCATTCTTTTGAATTCTTGGTCTATTTAATGACCAGATCATGGGACTTAAACATTATACTACCACAAATTTCTGAAGCAGAGGAGACATGTTGAGGGATGGAAATGGAATACAAAATGTTTGTTGCATATTTTTATATTTTATACATGTGTTTGACTACTATTGCTCGCTTGAAAAACAGTGAAATAGTGAGTGCTATCATTTAAATGTTCTATCCAATGAGTTTTGCTCAGTTTTTTAATGAGGTTTACTTGGGTATTGTTCTTGCAACATCTTTCTATATTTAGACTTTCAAGCTTTGACTTCAATTTCAACTTCAACTACTTCTTACATTATATGTGTAACACATCAAGTTCTGGTTCAAGCTCTGCTCTAATAATCTTTTTGTGATGGTCTAGGTTTACCAACCTTTGGGGGATATCAAGCTAGAGTTTGATGATTCTCATAATAACTATACAGAAGGTACATATCGCAGAGAGCTTGACTTGGATACTGCAACAGCTACAGTGAAATATTCTGTTGGTGATGTTGAATTTACAAGGGAACATTTTGTTTCGAATCCTGATCAGGTGATTGTAACAAAGATTTCTGGAAGCAAACCTGGGTCTTTGTCATTTACAGTTTCTCTAGACAGCAAGTTACAACATGATTCAAAAGCAAATAAGCAAAATCAGATTATGATGCTAGGAAGTTGTCCTGGTAAAAGAATGGCCCCGAGAGGTAGTGAAGAGAATCCAAAGGGAATTCAGTTCACTGCAGTTCTTAGTTTACAAGTTAGTCAAGGAGGTGTTGTACATATTTTAGATGACAAGAAGTTGAAGGTTGAAGGATCAGATTGGGCTATTCTGTTTCTGGTAGCTTCTTCTTCATTTGATGGTCCTTTCACTATGCCTTCAGCTTCTACGAAGGATCCCACTTCTGAGTCTCTCGAAACATTGAAGTCTATAGAAAAGTTATCGTATTCTGATCTATATGCACGCCACTTGGATGATTATCAGAATCTTTTCCATCGAGTCTCTCTGCAGCTTTCGAAAAGTTCTAAAAGCAACTTAAAAGACGGCTCTCGGGAGAAAAGTGAAGCTGCAGTTTCAACTGCAGAGCGGGTTAAATCCTTTCAAACAGATGAGGACCCTTCCTTTGTGGAGCTCTTGTTTCAATATGGTCGGTATTTGCTTATTTCTTCTTCACGGCCAGGAACTCAGGTGTCAGACCTGCAGGGTATTTGGAGCGAGAAACTTGAACCAGCATGGGAGTATGTTTTCAACTCTCTACTCATCTTCTTGATTCTTTTCCTTATACTTCCATTACTTTTGGTTTTTGCTGCCTGTTACAAATTCTTCCTACTTATTGAGATCTCCCAGATCAAAACTTTCTCCATTCCTTTAATATTATTTGCATGAATGGGATAAATAATAATTTTCAATTTTGTATTACAATTTAACAATGTTTCCCTCTTTTTGTTTCTACTCAGTTGTGCTCCTCATCTGAATATTAATCTTCAAATGAACTATTGGCCATCCCTTTCTTGCAACCTTAAAGAGTGCCAGGAACCTTTGTTTGATTACATGTCCAGCCTGTCAATCAATGGGAAAAAAACTGCAAAGGTAAGTTTCTTTTGTTATTTTTTCCTCTTCTAAAGTCTTTTCTGTAAATTGACAATTTAGCTTCAGGAAAGATTTTAAGTATTTCATCCTTGCTAAATTATGTTGGAGGCAACCACTGAGTAAATTTGACTTTTTATTTCTCCCCTTAGTTTACATTATTAATTCACTTAGCATTTAAAGAATGGCCCAAAACTCCTATACTGTCTATACCTCGCCTTTGCTGTATCGGTTTGTTAACCATTTTCTTGTTTCTCCCTATAGTTATCTATCTACGTTTCTGAGTGTAAATTTCCTTATTTAGTCTGTGAATGTTGCAGGTGAATTATGAAGCAAGTGGTTGGGTTGCACATCAAGTGAGTGACATATGGGCAAAGACATCACCAGATCGAGGTGAGGCTGTATGGGCCTTATGGCCAATGGGTGGAGCTTGGCTCTGTACCCATCTCTGGGAGCATTTCACCTATACAATGGACAAAGTAAGATCCTATGCTTTTAATCGTCTTACCTTCTCATTGTTGGTCTTACACTTCTGAGTTTATTATCAACTTCACTGCAGTCTTTTTCAAAGATGTTATATGAGAGTGTTCATACTTACGCTGATAATATATAGATGCAAGTCTTAGGTATTATGTTGCACTGATGATCAGGGGAAGGCTGCATTCTTATATGACTGCATGAGGCTTGCTTCAGAAACAGTGTTGTTTTGTCATTTTTTCCATGAGATTGATGGTTTCTTTCAAACTTAATTACTTTTAGTTTATTATAGAACACATAATTATTTAACCAAAGGAAAAAACAATAGGAATGGTGAAACCATGTAATGGTTGACCCATCACCATGAGTAATTTTTGTATCATGTTGAATGCTTTCCAACACTGGAACTTTTGTACCTGAAATCTTATTGATGGCAAGAATCCGGACCTTTTAATGCAACTTCTTTCATCCATGCCAAGCCTTTAGGAAGTGAGCGTGTATATGTCTTACTCTATGAAATGGTTGAAGTAGAGGGAGATTGGTTAAAAAAGTGAAAACTTCAGTTTGTATCTGAACTATGGGACATGAAGAATTGCCACCCTTTTGGTCATATTATATAATTTTTACTTAGTATAAAGGATGCTTGACTCTGTGTTTTATGGTCTAAGTTTATATGTTCATGAAGTTTATCAGAATTTTTGTCTTACAGTTTTGTACTTTGTTGTCTGTTCTCTAATATTTTCTGCATACTTAGGATTTTCTGCAAAACAAGGCATATCCTTTGTTAGAAGGCTGTGCATCCTTTCTGTTGGACTGGCTGATTGAGGGCCCTGGAGGGTATCTTCAAACTAATCCTTCAACTTCTCCTGAGCATATGTTTGTTGCTCCTGATGGTCAGCCTGCTAGTGTAAGCTACTCATCAACCATGGACATGGAAATTATAAGAGAAGTGTTCTCTGAAATAGTTGCCGCAGCTGAGGTGAAGTTTTCATTTATGCTAATCCAAACACACCAAGTTTTCAATGCAATATACTACATAACTTTATATGCTAATTAGTTTCTTAAATACAGATTTTGGGAAGAAAGGATGATGCTCTCATTGCAAAGGTCCGTCAAGCTCAGCCAAAGCTATTACCTACAAGAATTGCTAAAGATGGTTCCATCATGGAATGGGTATGTGCACAGCTGGATCCCAATTTTTTGCCTTAAAATTTTTATATCAGTGTTCAGCAAGCTAGATAAATATATCTCTTGGCTTTTGGAGCAGGCAGAAGATTTTAAGGACCCAGATATTCATCACCGACATCTATCGCACCTTTTTGGCCTGTTTCCGGGGCACACAATTACTGTTGAAAAGAATCCAGACCTTGCTAAAGCTGTTAATTATACTCTCTATAAAAGAGGTAAGCATATGCAGTGATATCAGGGTGAATATGCATATCTTAGATACATGGAAAATAAGTAAGATGAATCATGCATTTCAACTGCACTCAGGTGCCATCTTTAGAATTTCTATGTCCATGGGTTGATAGATTTTTTAATCAGTTAGTATGCAAACAGTCACATTGGTACAATAACAGCAGTGATGGTAAATAAATGCTGGAGAAGATAGAGTCAGTCACTAAAATGAATATTTATGTTGTTTTTAACTCTTCTGTTAACATATTGCTTTGGCAGTATGCTTACATTTTCTAATCCAAAACAGGGGAGGATGGTCCTGGATGGTCTACTACATGGAAAATTGCTTTGTGGGCACATCTTCACAATGGTGAGCATGCTTATCGCATGGTAAAGCATTTAGTTAATTTGGTGGATCCAAATCGTGAGGGCGACTTCGAGGGAGGACTCTACAGCAACTTGTTCACTGCACATCCTCCGTTTCAAATTGATGCCAATTTTGGGTAAGCATCTTGGCAACTTGTTGCTGAAGTAAATAGATTGCATAGAAAGGGAATATAATGCATAGAATGGGATTAGAATCTTTAAGATAGACCTTTAGTACTCCTGGTATTCGGCTATCTGAAGCTGTTGAAAGTTGAGAACGAACTTAGAATCATATTGAGTTCTATATCCATTCTAGAGCTAAACTCAAAACTCTATATAATTCATTTATGGAAATAAAACAGAATGTGGCTAGTATCTAATATGCAACTTTATACAGTTTTTCAGCAGCGGTTGCAGAAATGCTGGTCCAGAGCACCATGAATGATCTATACTTGCTCCCTGCTCTTCCTCAACAATGGGCTAATGGTTGTGTGAAAGGGTTGAAAGCACGTGGCGGAGTGACAGTCAACATGTGCTGGCAAGATGGTGATCTAGAGCAAGTTGGGCTTTGGTCGAAGGACCAGAGTATAGTCAAAAGATTACACTATAGAGGAACAATAGTATCGGCAAAGATAGCAAGTGGAAAAGTTTACACTTTCAATAGACTTCTGAAATGTGTGAATATATACAACTTATAAAGCAGGCAGGCAGCAGATTTTTCTTGAGCAAGGAGATCAACTCTATCTCCATGTCAAGCATTTATTTTGTATCCACCTAATAAATCTTGTGGAGGAACTTGGGTTCCTTTGCTTACCATTCCTATTCATTCATTCCATCATTTCTTCCTACATTCTTCACTTATTCGTGTACCTCACCAACACCAATTTGTAAATTTGTAGCAATATTTTTATGAAATGCAATGAATTATATTTATACACTACACGACTATTCAATATTGATTTTTTTTTTTTTTTGTTGTGTGTGTGAGTGAATAAGAGGTATCCGTATCCGTTTTAACGGATTACTGTTAATTAAAATCGTGTTAGTTTGACTTGTTATGGGAGCCCTTCCATTGACGAATTTCTGTATTCATAAGACTCGAATCGAAGATATTGAGTAATTATTTCGATCAACTTATTTGTTATTCGTGAATCGTATTTTGGGTCAAAGCCTTGAAAGAGGCCCAAAAATATCTGACCCAACAAATAGGAGCCCAACCATAATTAGGCCCATAGAGTCCTCGATCATCAGCACTAGCAAAATTACTAAATTAGGACACTTCACCGATTCTTGACTTCTTGTCTTGCTCAAGTTGTTTTCAAGTACTCTCCAAAAAATTCATCAGCAAAATAAAAAAAAAGCCTAAGCAAGAGCACTGCAACAGTTCCAGTGTTCCACTAAAGTAATAAAGAAAGCAATCAGAATTTGTTTAAAGGTTAGTTCGTCAATAGCCTTTGTGTAATTTCGTCGGAATGGGAGATGAAGAATGGGTTCTGGTGCGGCAACCTACAATGGCGGAACTGTGGAACCCAAGCTCGATGGGTTCCTCTTACTCCTACTCAGAGAGTTCGTCTAGGCCACTGAAAGTTACTTTCAATGAGCCAGCCAAGTACTGGACCGACGCCCTTCCCATTGGAAATGGTCGCCTTGGTGCCATGGTTTGGGGTGGCGTCGCTTCCGAACTCCTCCAGCTCAATGGTAAAGCCCCGTACTTTATCTGCCATTCTTATAAATGGAAAATTTGAGTTAATTAGTTTCCATCTTGATTATATCATATTTGTCAAGAATTAACCATCGTCTACAAAAAAAGCATTGTTAATGTCATGAAAATTCAATCGTTTCTCTTGGAACTATAGCTAGTTTAGTGTAGCAAGCAATGAGTATAGGGTGCTTTAACCAGCCATTATTGTGAATTAGCGGAGTCAAGGATGTTGAAGAGTTATTTCCTGCTGTACAAACCCATCATTTGAAAGCCAATTATCCTTGCACCAACCACAAGAAAATGAAAAGATAGTTAGAATATGTATCTTTTATTTCTGGGTTTAGAAGTTGTCTCTGTCTATGAATCATTGGTAATAGTAGAAATTGATGGTATAGTATTAATTATTTTGTAGAGGACACTCTTTGGACTGGGGTTCCAGGAAACTATACAAACCCTGATGCTCCAAAGGCACTATTAGAGGTCAGAAATCTTGTTGATAGTGGTGAATATGCTGAAGCTACTGCTGCAGCAGCCAAGTTGGTTGGAAATCCTGAAGATGTATGTTTCTGCTTCATATCCTATTAGCTTTCAAGTTTCAATGTATCTACTTTCTCCAACTTTTTAATTTGGAAAATAGAAAATGTAAATATATAGATCTGTTAAACTATTTTTGATCATGTACTTCAATGTTAGTTTTGGTGATTCTACGGAGAAAATCTGAATCGTTTTTCTTTTTGATGTTGAAGGTTTACCAACTACTTGGTGATATAAAGCTGGAATTTGATGATTCACATCTTAATTATGCTAAAGAAACTTATCACAGAGAGCTGGACTTGGATACAGCAACCATACGGATAAAATATACTGTAGGCGATGTAGAATTTTCCAGAGAGCATTTTTCCTCTAATCCCAATCAAGTAATTGCAACAAAGATTTCTGCAAACAAACCTGGATCTGTTTCCTTTGTTGTGTCTCTGGATAGGAAGTTAGATCATTGGTGTCAGATAAATGGAAAAAGTCAGATCATAATGGAAGGATGCTGCCCTGAGAATAGAATCCCGCCACAAGTATATGGAAATGGCAATGCAAAGGGTATTAAATTTTCTGCTGTTCTTGATTTACAAATAAGTGAAGGGAATGGTATGATACATATTATAGATGACAAGAAGTTAAAGGTTGAAGGTTCGGACTGGGTTGTTTTGCTTCTAGTGGCATCATCTTCATTTGATGGGCCATTCACTAAACCTTTGGATTCCAAGAAGGATCCCACTTCATATTCTCTCAGTGCCTTGAAGTTGATCAGAAATCTATCATATGCTAATCTTTATGCTCATCATTTAAATGATTATCAGAATCTCTTTCACCGTGTCTCACTGCAGCTTTCAAAAAGCTCTTTACCTCATTTCTGTCTCAAGCAAAATCAAGATGATAAAGCTTCAACAGCCGAGAGAATTAAAACTTTTGAAATGGATGAAGATCCATCTTTGGTGGAGCTTCTGTTCCAGTTTGGTAGATATTTGCTCATTTCTTCTTCAAGGCCTGGGACTCAGGTGGCAAATTTGCAAGGAATATGGAATAAAGATCTTCAACCAAAATGGGAGTATGTCTAAATTCTAATTATTTTATTTTTCTCATTTAATGGTGCTCTCTCTCTCTCTCTCTCTCTCTATGAAGTGGTTTGTAAGAAGAGTTTTTCCTTTACATTTAAACTTGCTAAACTGGTTTGGTGTCATGTATATCATTTGTATGTATCTGCTAAATTACTTGGGCAGTTTCAAAGGTTCAGATTTTTGTTGAGTTAGGGAATCGCTTGAGAAATCATAGGTATGGGATTAACAACCAAGTTGTATATATAAGAACATTCTTGGACTAAGATGCTCTAGATGTATAAATATAATGTATAAGCTTAGCTTCACTTTTTAGTGTGGTTTTGCCTAATTAAGCAACTAAGATAATGCCCTTTTTCCTTTTCCTGCGAAGAAGCCATAAACTTACAACATTCTACCATGACATTACCATCTTACGACGCATATTTTCTCCTTTTTTCTATTCTGCATTTCTTCATAAGAATTTTTGTTTACAATCTCATAACTTAACAGGTCAACTATGAAGCCAATGGTTGGGTTGTACATCATAAATCTGATATATGGGCAAAGTCATCAGCAGATCAGGGTGACGTTGACTGGGCATTATGGCCCATGGGCGGAGCATGGCTTTGTGTCCATCTGTGGGAGCACTACACATACACACTGGACACTGTGAGATCCTGATACATCTTTGACATTTTCCCATCAAACATCAACCTAAACATTAGTTCTTCACTTCTTTGTTATTGGAGGGGCATTATTTCTCTTACCTCAGGATCATCTTTTTCCATTGCCATTAGAGCACACACTTTTGAAGTGTCTTGAGCAATTAACAGTCCCATTACTTTTATTCACTGAAGAATTTACTAATGTTGATTTTGTGGCATAGTATTGATGATACTGCCATGTTAACAAATTACATTCAAGAAAACTATTAATACTCTTCCATGTATCAGGATTTTCTTAAAGACAAGGCATATCCTTTGTTAGAAGGATGTGGGCTGTTTCTGTTAGATTGGTTGATTGAAGGCCAAGGAGGCTATCTTGAAACTAACCCGTCAACTTCTCCAGAACATGATTTTATTGCTCCAGATGGTAAAATTGCTAGTGTGAGCTACTCATCAACCATGGACATGGCGATCATTAAAGAAGTTTTTTCTGCAATTGTTTCTGCTGCTGAGGTGAATCCATATTCTATGTCAGTCAGGGTATTCCTATTTGTCCTTTTTTTTTTTTCTTATATAAATTCTTTATATTGGTAAGAAATGGTACAGGTTTTGGATAAACATGAGGATGATCTTGTAAAAAGAGTGCATGAGGCACTGTCAAGGCTTTATCCTCCCAAAATTGCTAAAGACGGTTCACTCATGGAATGGGTATGTCAGTAGGAACACATTTCCAAGTAATTTTTGAAGACCTTGTGTTTGAGTCCAAAGTTCTTTTGCCTAGAAACTTTGTTGATACTTTTCCTTGTTAAGTATTCTAACGCTTGGTGGACAGGCCCAAGATTTTCAGGACCCAGATGTGCATCATCGGCATCTTTCACACTTGTTTGGCCTGTTTCCTGGACACACAATAACCATTGAAGCAACTCCAGACCTTTGTAAAGCTGCAGAGCAGACACTTCATAGACGAGGTTGGTCTTCTATCTGGATTTATTATTTGTGTTTCAGCACCCATCTGCTTCGTTGTCCTCTAGTATGCATTCTGCTGCAAGTGTCCAGCAATTTTTGGTTTTTATATTGATAAATTGCATGCTTGAAAATGACCAATGCTAATTGCTAATTGCTTTATATAGTTGCCAAGTATGAGGTTTTATTATTTATCGCATGTAAATACTGTTTGCATGACAATAACAGCTGTTTTATGCATTCCATCAGATTAAATTATACTCCACTAGCAATTTTAGAGTTTGAGACTTCAAGTTGACAATTATTAAGAGCAACAATCAGGTGGTGTTGTCTTATATTTTCATAATTTTACCAGGAGAGGATGGACCAGGATGGTCAACCACATGGAAAGCTGCTTTGTGGGCACGCCTGCATAACAGTGAGCACTCTTATCGGATGGTTAAGCATTTAATAAATTTTGTGGATTCAGAACATGAGAAACCTTTCGAAGGTGGTCTATACAGTAATCTATTTGCAGCACACCCTCCTTTCCAGATTGATGCCAACTTTGGGTAAATCACATAGTCCTATTTTTTAAACTTTAGAAGAAATTTTTATGTTGAAGTTCCGTCTCTTCCATATTTATTATAATACATCCAATGAAAACATCTATGCCTCATTGTTCATTTTCCCTATGCAGATTTTATCTTGGCATACATTATCCCTGATAGCTTGAATAGTTCCACATTTATTTATTTCTTTCTGAACCTACTTGTTTTCTAGATAGTGCTGCATTATAGAAAAAATGTAAAAATTCACCTAGGTTTTATTTCTGCAAAATTGTTTGCAGTTTTACGGCAGCAGTTGCAGAAATGCTTGTTCAAAGCACCTTGGAAGACCTTTACTTGCTCCCTGCTCTTCCCCGGGATAAATGGGCAAACGGATACGTGAAAGGATTGATGGCACGTGGGGGAGTGACAGTCAGCATATGCTGGGAAGAAGAAAATCTTCACGAAGTCGGTCTTTGGTTAAAACACCAGAAGTCATCGAAAAGATTAAGATTGCATTATAGAGAAACTGTGGTATCTGTAAACCTGTCCTCTGAAATGCTTTACACATACAACAGAGAGTTAGAATGTGTGGATACTTATTCCCTCCAATGATAAAAAAATAATATCTTAATTGGATTTTGTAATGGGGTGTGTTTGTGTATGTGTATATATTATATTATAAATAAAATTGAGGAACTTTGATTCCACCTTTCTTCATCATTTTATATTATAAATAAAATTTTCTAATCCAAATCTCCAAGCAATGAAGAACGTGTTCTGGGCCTTATTACGAGCGTTAAGCCCAAGAAAGCCTGAGACAGCTTAAAACATTCGAAAGGGCCCATAAAGAGTCCTGAAATGAACATCAGCAAATCTGGGAAAACCCAAACGTACCCCTTAAACCCTAAGCAAAACCTTACCGAAATTACTCATTTTTCTCACAGTTACTCACGACGAGCAACAACAACAGTCGTACACAAAACTTTCGCTGCAAAGATGGCTTGGCGCAGTGCAGGATCCCTCTCTCGCTCCGTCATGTCCGCCGCCAGAGCTCCGTCGCTCCGAACCGCTCCCCCGATGCCCCGCCTCCGTCCCTCGGTTTCCTCTGCTCCACGCCTCCAGTCACGCCGCATCTCGTTCGCTCCTTCAAGGTAGTTGCTTTAGACACCTCATTTGACACTTTATCGCATTAAATAGAAGAAAAGAGTGGGAAAGTGTTAATTTTTCAGTAAATACTTAATATTGGTATTGTTTTTATTGTTAGCATTATTGGCCGTGAAAACAATTCTAGATCCAAGTTTTGAGTTTTGAGTTGATTTTTATTATCATTTTATCATCTCATTATTTCTTCTTGCTATTTGTTAAAATTACTTATTTTTCTATTATCTCGTCTATTGATGGTTTATGTAGCAGTAAAACAAATGCATAGTCAAGCTTATGAATCTTTGGTAGATCGTTCTAGTTCCCCTGGTTTTGAACTAATGGAATGTGATATCTTCCTTTCTTCTCTAAAATTCTTAAAATTCTCCTAAGAATGGTTCAGTCCTCAGTGAGACTTCATACAAAAGAACCACATTTTATATGAAATAACAATTAAGTCTGACTGATGTTTCTGTATTGACTGAGTCAAGCTTGAATGTCTAAAGATATTTTGGTGTTCTTATGTTGTTTCAGGAATTTGGGAGAATTGGGATGTGTTCAATCATTCCTGCCTCTGCATAGTGTGGTTCCCACAGCCCGTCTCACATCGCACCTAACTGTTAATGCACGGGGTTGTTGCGAGCTGTCTCATGGTACCTTCTGCCGTACTTGTCAGGATCGCTAGTAGTCTCTTTGTGAGTCTTACTATTTTTAGGATACATGGGAAAAAAAGAAATCTTAAAGAATGATTTTTGAATTGTTGTTATTCACATCCCTTGAATAACTTCAAATCCGCAAACTAGATAGTCAGCTTTATGTGAGTTTTTTTTCTGATTTTTGTGTCCAATTTACATATAATGGAAGATAATTAGGTGAATTTGTTTATTCTTTTGAATTCGGATAATGAGAAAAAATTGGGATTGGGATTGATAGGGAGGAATGGAAAAGATGGGTGATGCAAGTCGACTTTCAATCAGCTAAAGGAGAGAGAATGATACCACATTGTAGGTTTCTTTTTATTTTCATTATTTTACCTTCTATTGTCGGTATACAAATGTGCTAATCAACACTTTTGGACATAGTAAATAGATAAACTAAAGCCTTGGAGTATAAACTAAGACACTTTAGATTTAAGTGTCTGAGCTATACATGTTTTAACTTTTTTCTTTTCCCTCTTTTTGGTCTAAATAAATCTTTTTATTGATCTAGCTAGCTCTTTAATGTGTTGGTCACCAAGTATTGCCACAGTCGTAGGGAATCTGGTAAAAGATTAGATCAGGATACCTTATATGTTTCCTTGCTTAATTGGTACGAAATGCCATCTTTAATATGGTCCTGTAATAATGGAGCAGAGATCTGGAGATGGTCCAATATCTTAAACTTCACAAAGTGACAATTTTCAGACTTAATTGTGTTTCTGCTTATTGGTACTAGATTTTACTATTGCCCAACATTTTTAACTTATCGCAATTTATCAGTACAAGATTTTTACTATTGCACCACACTATTTTTTCATTATGTAAATTATAACAGAAAGTGAAAGAATCTAACTGTCTTTATCTCCTTAAGTAACCATTCAAATTTTTTAGGCTTATTGTTTAATAGAACAATCATATTGGTGATTTACTTCTTTGAACCCTATTGAAAACTTGGAAGGTTTCTCAACTGAATGTCATGTTTGTGTTATACCTGTCATTGGAATTTAATTCCACTGCAAACTTGGTTGTTAACCACATACTTTAGATAATCAAAGTGCATAAGATAATTCTGCTCTTTAGTGTTTGGGTTGAAAAAGTTTGCTCTGATTTTTGTTTTAATGACCACACAAAACTGCTTTTTGCTATCTTGTCACATATTTTGGAAATACCATTTCTACAATGTTGGCCTCTAGGTAATTTATTTTGTTACTTTGCTTATGTGTATTCTTCACTTGCTGGGATTCTAAGATTTGTGCTTTGTAAGAATTCTGGCATTGACTGGCATATATTGGATGTCAGATAATCAATTTGGATGTTGTTTTGTTGGTTTAGTAATATATTTTAGACTGAGCAAACTTTAATACGACTTGAGTTGAACTGTTGTTAAAAGCTTATTCAATGTGATTGAGAGCCTTATGTGGATAAACTTTTGCACCTCCATTGCAGGTACTTGAAAGGCCTTGGATTAGCACAGCTAAGTGCAACAATCAGTTGAGGGAGAATCAGAGAGTAGTAATGTCCTGTGGGACAAGAGGGTAGGTTTTCTTAGTAGAAAATCTGAATAAAAACATTTCAGCTTTATGCTACTGCCAGGAAGAAACCTGTAATTTCCTTATATGGTCACCCTGTAGGCACTTTTATTACTCCTTTTGACCAATTCCTTTTGGTTTGTGATTATTAGCTTTTGTGATGCATGGTGTTGATAGCTTTATCATATTTTCTGTTTAATGATTTAATATATCGTGATGATTTCTCATTTATCATGCACATAGCTTATTCCCTGTGCCTGCATAAATTAGTGCACATGTTGTGGAGTATATTGTGCCTGTTAAGTTATGATACTTGGGTCAGCACCAATCAGCACATGGGGTGCTTCTAATGAGCACAAAGCACTTCTTGCTGTCAGTCCATATTTAGCATGACCCACTCGGCCGACATGTTTGCGGAGCAATTGAAGCTCCAACTTTTGAGATTATGTTGGATTTGCCCAAATTAGTTGGTCTTTTAGTGGAAGATAGCCCTTCTGCCATTCAGATGACTGCAGTAAAACTACATGCATCTCTTGGCTTTGCCAATTGCCAACTTAACTTAAAGTCCTTCCTTCATTTTTGCAATCCCTGCCAAGAACATTTCACAGTGCTCTTGAATCCTAGTTTGGTATACCAGTGCCGGTGCCGGTCTAATAATGGTTTGCTTTCATTATTATTTATCATATCATTCAGGATGAAATCATTTTCGTTTCCAGAATAGAAAAAGTAAACAGGGCCTTGATTATTTGAAACTCAAATCACCAAACAGGGTTCATGGTGGAAGTTTTTTTGCTGAATAAAAAAGGTGTTATTGAGTCCAACCATGTAATTGTAAAGAGAAAGTATTTTGTGCCCACATGCTAGTTGTTGAATATCCAACTCAGTGGGGGCAACTATTTGTGGAGAACTGATCCTGTGGAAGGAAACTAATAAGTGAATGTGTTAAGTACACAGCTTTTTGAGTTTTCTCTTATTAAGTGGTCCATCAAAGACTTTGGCCTTTTCTCCCGACCCATTATGGCAAATAAAATTGAAATGTCGTTCAGGCAAGCAAAGACATATTTTTAGCTAAATACTAAAACAAATTTTCCCAGAAAGAAAAAAAAAAATCCATCCGCGAGGGTCCAAAGTATTTTTTTAATTAAACCGTAGGTATCTAAATCTGTACTGCAAAAGTTATGAAAGTAAAAACCAAAAAAAATGAAATTATATAAAGGATTAATGGTGCTTCCCGGTGTTTTATCTTGGCTCATCTTCTCCTTCACCACTTAGAATGAAAAGAGGTTGGCTTCAAATTCTCATATCATTTATCACAATCAGAAAAGGCAGCCAACCAGAGCTTTTGGGACTATGGAGATTCTTAGGTTTAGAAGTAGGAACAAGTGCTTTGTATGAAACTAGTTTAATTTCATGCATAAAAGTTGACTCTATTCCAAAAAGTTATACCCTACCCCGCTTCCGCTTGCCCACCATGGCTTCCATTTCGAATCATCCCTTATCTTCCCCAAAGCCTATTCGGCGTCAGCACCCCTTGTATATTTTTTTTTTCTTTTTCTGATCTTTCAATTCATTTTGGGAGAATCCATTAAAAATGAAATGCATACGTTGACAAATAATGCTCTCAAAAAATCTTGATATTCCCTAACCCTCTTCAATCTTCATCAACTACAACTATTTATTCACCTTTGCATATTCCTTTTTTAACACCCACACCTGCCTATGTTAACACTAACATTATAATCTCAATCTCATAAAATGCGCATCAGAATATATTTGATTTAATGATAACTATATATTTGTATATATTCTTGAAAAGTCGGTTCAAGTGCCTTTATCTCGGCAAGGGTGAGGACATAATTGATCAACGGTTCAATGTGCCTCTATTCTAGTAAAAGTGAGGACATAAATTCGATTTCCTGGAAGCGCATTTATCAAGAATTTTACTTCTTTTACACTCTTGGCCTGAAAATTGGTTAGTCTTAGATCAATAAGATTTGATATTTTCCTTCAAAAAAAATAAGATCTGATATTTGATATTCTAATCTATCAATAGAGAGGGTGCCAAAATGAAATATTAGTAGGAGTACTATTTAAAGCCTCTACCAAGGAATTTATATATTATCGGATTGGGATTTTTTTTTGTCGTTGCAATAATCAGAATTCTGATAGTCTCGAGGTTAGAGCAAATTCAGTGCTTTGAGATTCGTGGTTCATCCGAAGTTGCTTCTGAATAATGCACACGAGAAGTGCAGGTGCCCCATATTTTTTCTTGCATTAAATGAATCAATATTATCTATAGCTTCCAAACTGGTTCCAGCCATGTTCTTTTTTCCTTATTCTTTTCAAACCCTCACACATGGGAAGAAGTTATAAACTGTACTACTCCATGCTTTTTGCACACCCAGGAAGTACTGTGAACATCAAATCTGGGGTCTTGTGAAACATTACTTTTTTTTTTTTCCTATTACTAAAAGCCAAGCGCAAGTTGCAATCAATATGGGCATTCAACTTTACTTGACTTCTTTGTCTTTGATAATTGTCCATAATTACATATCCTAATTATAAGATCCTCCTACGTCAAAACTTAAAAGGTAGTAATAACGTTTCTCTAATAATAGGAGAGTGAAGATCAGAAATATCCATGTTACCAAACATATGCACAAGGCCTACAAGTATTAGCAAAAGTGGTAAAGGCTTAGATAAGGGGTGAAAGGCATCCGGCTTTGAGCCCTCATCATCCCTCGTTAATAAGTAATTTAAAAGTTCGACAAATTTCACAAATAAAAAAAAAAAAGTCCGTAAATCTCTTAAAAGGGTTGGCAACTTATCCTGACCTTGAAGATGGAGCGATCTGTCCAACTCTCTGAGCATTCAATATTATAGGGCAATTATGTAGCTCATGAATCCTTTGATGGAACAATTCCACCTCCCACAAATAAACAATGAAATCTTAAAGTGGGTGAGAGGATGTCCTTATTAATTTGTTTGTATATGCTACATGCTTAACAATAGAAGTAGTCTTGAAAGGGAGGTGAGACTTTCCCTCATGTCTTCCAAGCTTTTATAAACAATAAGAATAAGTGACAAGTGGTTCTTAATGCACTTCTCCTGCTGTACAATATTATACATTTGCCCACTACTTGTTTTAAAGCAGAGCCAAGGGAAGTCCCAACATGAAGACACCCCTCATAGATATTCTTGTCCAAGAAAAAAACAACTTAATTTAAATTGTTAAAGATACCATCCTATCTTATTTCCTTGCTTTACCACCATTATTGTCCATTCTTTGGGTCCCCCATTCCTCCCCACAAAAACAATAGACACCCAAAACACAAAAAGGTTATTATAAAGCCAAAACTGAACCTAACATCACTATATAAATCTTTCATTCAACATTCAACAAAAAGCTTATCAATCACTTACTCAACTTTGCCCCCAAACAACAACAGAAACTCACATCTTTTCTAGTGGGGTGCCCAATACATAACATCTTTTTCATAAATTGATATGCATGAATGACAGAAAACCAATTATATCAAGCAAAAGTTTACTTTTTATTACTTTAAAATTTTCAATCTGCATTTTTTTTTCCTTTTCTTGTACATATACTAAGGATAACAATTCAATTGAAAACTTTTAAGTTTTTATGTTTATAACATTGGCCCTTGAAGGACATGCATTGTCTTTGCCAGCTTTAACTTTGTGTTTCACAGTAAAGCAGTGTAAAAGATTGACTAAATTTAAAAGGGAAGAGAAATGAAATAATAAGTTTCTAATAGCAGATATTGGGAATGTCCTGTCAGAAAACCTAGGTCTAATCCTGCTTTCTTCTTTGTATACATAATTATATGCTTAGTTAATGGCTTCCTGCTTTAATAATCATGCTTAGGCCACAGCAATCAAAGCAAAGCAATGATTACATGGAAAATGAATATGTTAAGTAAGTGGTACGAAAACAAGAAGGCTTATGGGAAGTAGTTTCAAATTCTTAATCTGGAAGATTAAAGATTTTGACCATGAGAACAACTCTTGTTTGTCAACCTTGAATCTCCAAAAGAAATCATGTAAAGGCGTTCTCATTTGAGGAAAGAAATTGGCAGAAATATGGTATGGAAGTAGGGAATCCTAAGCTTGATAAGGGCAACAGTAAATATGACATAAGCATTGTCCCCCAAGAAAACCTAAAGCATCCTAAGGTGGGGTCTTTTTATTGAAATGAAATGAGATGAAATATGAAATATAAATATAATAATTAATTAAAAATGAAAACATCAAACCTCATAATACTCTCCATTTATTTCTCTTCTCCAAACTTGATCTAACTCTTCAAACTAGGCCATATATTTCATAAAAGCTTTCTCAATATTCCTTTCAAACTTTCCTTGGACTCCCCTACCTAGTTCTGAAAATACTAGAAGAAATGATTTTCCAGAGAGAAGAAGAAGCAGTTGAAACTGAAAATATATCTACTTGCAAACAGCAAACTGAGTCAATAGATCTTAATGAAGATAGCAATGAAGCAAATTATGAAGAAGATGAGAATCCAGGAGAGTGGTTGAACCTGAGCCTAGGTGGGAATTCAGTTTCATCAGCAGCTGGAGACTCTGACCCCCATTCGAGACCAGTTTCTGCAACCAAGGTTTTCTCATGTAACTTCTGCATGAGGAAGTTTTACAGTTCCCAAGCCTTGGGTGGTCACCAAAATGCCCACAAAAGGGAACGAGGTGCAGCCAGGAGATACCAATCCCAAAGGATGATGTCCATGATGGGTTTACCATTGAGTGGCCACATGGTTCGATCACTCGGCGTTCGACCCCATTCTCTGGTACACAAAACCAGCAGAGATGGAGCTGCTGCTGCAAGTGTAGCAAGGTTTAATTATGATACTTTTACAGGTTTCGGAATGGCAGGGATGCAGTTTCCAGGAGATGATGGAATGGATTTCATGTGGCCAGGCAGCTTCCGCTTGGAACATCCTCAACAACCCAAACCACAACAATCAGAACCGTCAAAGCTTGACTTGAATCTTCGACTCTAGTCCATCTGATCCATCCCTTGTCCATTTTTGGAACTTGGGACTTTGTTTTAGTACTTATTTGTCTTTGTTTTTTCCTAGTGGAAACTGTTAATTTGTTCATCCATATCAGATCAAAGTACAGATATATACTAACTCAGGTAGGAGCCTGATGACTTTAGTAGAGAACAGAGCTGCTGCTGGCTCTTGCAGTTCTCTGCAAAATAACTAGAAGAAGAAACTCCCAAGAAGATGCTTTCACACTGCATCAGTATTTAGTTATTAGTAGTATATTTATTCCTTTTTTCTGCTTCCAGCTTCTTCAAACTGCAGCAAGTTCCACCCCAAGAAATTGTGGGGGGCTTTTTTTGTTCCCTTTTTTGTATCTGTTGGATTTCTTAACAAGAACCATATACATATCCCTTTACTTACAGTTCTTTCTAACTTCACCATGCCCAAATAACTCATTCTGATTCAAACTAAGCTAATCCAGTTTTGATGACTTGCATAAATTTATAGATTCAAGATAATGAAAGTTTGTTTGCTGCATGCTCAAGAATATGATTCTTTATAACTTTTTCTAATTGCACACCAAGTTCAGAAATCATAGTCATTCCTATGTAGCAACATTCAAAGGCTCTATAGGGAGGGAAACAGTACCAAGAAAGGAACACATAAACCGATTTCTCCCTTCTAAAGCACTAAATTACATTAACCCTTCATAGTTTTTTCCCCTTCATATGCTAACTCCATTGGTCAAAATTGTCATTTACGAACTGGAACAAAAAATCTTATCCAGAATCCACAAAACTAAAAACAGAAACAAAAAATGACCCTACAACAACAATGGATGCAATAATATTTGACCCTATTTGATTTTAAGTAAGCAAAGCAAGGACAGGACAAGATAAAGCTTGTTGTGACAAGTTAGCCAGAGGACCATCGTTGCCAATTGTAATCGGTAACTGGTCTTTTCACCAATTAAAATTCTTGTGCCTTATTGGCCATTTCCTTCTTGTCCTGGACGTCTGGCTAATGTTGCCCATAATGTAAGGTCTGTCTACCTTTTGAAGTCTTCCTATCTCCAACTCTAGCAATTTGGTAGTCTAGGCTTTTACGTAGTAGGCAAATTTGCCAATTAGTCTTTTTATGTGTGTCTTCAGGTTGGGATAGAGCCTAGAGTCAACTGTCAAAGCACTTTAATCCCAGTTTCTCTGAGCAAAATGAATATTGGAAAGAAAAACGGACACAATGGGAACTCCAATAGACCAATACCAACAAAATGAACATTAATGGTTGTCACTATCAAACAAGCACTGTAAGTTTGGATCAACATCAGTACACTACCCAAATTATGCAACAAAATTAAAATCCCAAGTTAACTTTCCCTTTCTATTTCATCAAACTCTAGAAGCACTAAATTTTTCTGTATCTTATACAAACATATTATTGTCCATTGACTACATTATTCAACTTTTCCGGTTTATGACATATAGAGTATCATTAAGTATTTTAATATGCGTAGTTGCTTTCAGTATTCAAATTGCAGCAATTAGCTTCAGAATTAATGTCCAATTTCTCCTAACATACATCTTGTCTCCATTTCTAAAAGCTCCTTTAATTACTTTCTTTCCACTCTTTCACTAGTCAGGGTTAATTTTGGAAAGATGAAACTATGACACCTGAAACTAATATTAGATGGAGAATTCTTACTCTGTTTGCACAAACATTAGGTAATTGCATTAGCTTGCTAATGGTACATGAAATGCACTAGCAAGAATCTTCGTGTTTATGAAATCCATTTGAATAGATAAATATTTTGCAATGATCATAGCATACAAGTAATTTAGTTCAGTTGAACAAGACACAAATTTACAGACTACAAAATACCAGGGACTCTAAGCTTTTGGGTCTGATTCATGATGACAGGAAGCCTTTTGCTGATGATGCTTGGATCACTATATGAAGCAGAATCAGTAGGATATCCTTTCTGCATGCACCATAGTTAGAATAGTGTCAAGAAGTGAACCATCATTAATGACATAAAATAAAGCAAGAAAGCTATTTTGTTCACAATGTATTTTTATTTATTTATTTTTGTTCAAAAGTTCATAATGTATTTAGATAAGGCTTAAAGTGCTAATTTTAGCACATTCCTTGATAGAAAAGATGGCAAGCTCACAAACACATACAAAATATCTAAATACTTATCAATCCCATGAGCTACATACTTATCAAGGGGTAATTGCAGAAGTTTGATTTATGACTAGATATGAGTATGACTTAGGCACCACAAACAAGCAGAGAGAAAGGAAGTGAGTTATAATATACGTACAGCAGACAAAGCTTGGAATGTGCCTTCTCTCCAACATCTTTCTCGAAGAATGACAGGATTTGCACTCTCATTAAAAACACAATGCACTCGAGTGTCCCTTAATCTCATAAGCACTCCATCAACCCGAAGCTGTAAGAAAACTGCGTAAGTGGCTGGATAGGGAAGTAATTCCAGGGACACAGAAGTATAATTGCACCAATCTATATCTTAAAGAGTCTTTCAGGCAATCATATGACCAATCACCAATTTCTCAGAACTTCCAGGATAAAAGGAGAAGATTGGGGAGAAAATGTGAACAATATTTGCATAATTAAGAGCGTTATGGACCTTATGGTAGTCTCCCACTTACCCAAAATCGTAAAAGAAGAAACCAAGAGCTTGGCATGACTCTCTAGAACAATGAAAAATAATATATCAGTTGGCTTCCATTCTAACAGCACAAAGAATACAATACATTCTAAAAACGAAATTTCCAACTTCAAAATTTACCACTTTCACAGTTAGCAGAGACACTCCATTATCAGCCAATTCATCTTCGTATAATACTACCTGCATAACAAAAACGACTTTAACTTTAAACATAAGAATGTCAAAAAGTGCATATCTCTTTCACAATATCCCATTTGCCATAGTCATGATCTAATAAGCTCACCTCATCGTAGAAAAGAATTGGTTCTTTCAATGCTAGTGCAGCCACATCAATCTGCTCTTTGCAATCTTCCCAATGGATACCAGAGCTTCCCCCACTTCCATGCTGATCACAGTTTAGAATACCAAAAGAAACAGCATCATCATCATTTATGTGAAAACAACCAAATTTTCTATGAAAAACAATGATAGACCTTCACAAAAACCCTCTTTACTCAATTCTCAAATAACAAAATAGTATTGTATGATACAGTCACTGCATACTTCCATACAAAAGGAGGCGCAAAACCCTAATACAAGAAACAGTTTAAGTATGTTGCAATTAATTTTTTTTTAAAAAGAATATACAAAAGGAGTAAGAAAAAGACCTTGTCAGCATCAAGCTCAACCATTTCACTTCCACAGTAAGGAGTTGTAAACGTATAATCATAGTCCAATATCACCTGCTGGGAGGGTTTACTGCAAAATTCAAGCAACCAATTTGCTTCACTTTTTGTTTGATTCAAGACATAAACTCCAAAGTCAACTACAGAAAAAAGATTAACACTTTTACCATCTGAATTTCCATTTAGCAGCAGCAGGAACTTCAACAGGAGGCAAACCTTCCTGTTTCCAACCGGCCAAAGCATCAAACGCATTAAAATGAATTTTGGCGCCGCTGCCAACATGTTTCAGAACCAAACGACTTTCGCCGAAAATCATTTCCGGTAAGTGGGAAGTTTGGAGGTCCTTTTCCCATTGTTCACGAGCCGATGAGTTGAGAATAGAGCCTTTTCGAGACTCGATCTCCCACCCATGGATACGTAATCCACGCCGCCCATCTGTCAAAAGCTCAGCTCCCGCCAATTTTAAGTCTTTCTCGTCTATTTCCACTTCCATATTCGCCGATTCCGAGCGCCGATTTCACCAACTTCACTCCTTCGTTTTCCCCTGTTTAGAACAACCAAGTTTCTTCGGTTTATTCTCTGCGTAGATACTCTTCCGGGTCGGATCCGTTCTGGGCAACAACCAACAAGGCCCAATATGAATTTGTAAAGCATAATTCATCCATGCATTCCAAGCCCAAAGCCCAATAGAACAGGCATTTTCTTTTCTTTTTTCTCATTTTTCCTAGGAAAAAAAAATCTTAAAAAGGGGTTTACAAATTAATTATCTGTTTCAGTTTTAGTAATTAGTATACAAATTGTTCCCAGTTTCTTGTTTTGAAAATAAGATAAGCATAGTTCTTTCGTGCTTGAGGCTGTTAAGGATCGAACCCTAACCACTGGAACTAAGAGTCCATACCACCAAGCCAAATGCCCGATGGCATAAGATAATCATAGTTTAATGCAACAATGACAGATTGAAACCACTTGAGGAATTATAAACTATAGTCTATTGTACTAGCTTTATATGTTTTATATCAACAAAAGGATATACTACAAAATTTGGGACTTTTAAAAGGAGCTGAAGCACCAGTCCCAGAGTATGGACAATCTAATTAGCATAATATACAAAATTAATAGAGTTCCAAAACTATCAACTTTGTATGCACAAAATGTTGTTGTTAGGCTTGCCAAGAAGGGGTAAAAGCAGACAAAATGACCAATTTCAGGCAGCAGCTAAAAAGCGATGCCATCATCCAATGGAGCATAAGCTGTTAGTTACCATTTAATTTCCCCATCATCATTCATGAGCAGTCTCAAAATACCGTTGAGGAACTTCAGAAGGCGCAGAAAGCGCGGCCACAGCCTTAAACTGTTCCAAAGATCAAATTTCCCATCAGATAATAGTGCAAAAGTAGTGGTGCCATCCATGCCTTAAACTCTATTATTCAATGTTCTGAATCGTTGCTTTAAAGCAAGAAACTTTAGAACAGCTATTCAAAGAACTTATAGCTAGTTAGGAAGCTAATCCAACAATTATATGCTAGATTGATAGAAGATAAAAGCATTGAACTCAAAACCAAATGCTCACCCTAGGCTTCAAATACTTTTGTGTCACAGCACTTGAAAGATTTCTTCTCAGGTATAGGCTATGGATGGCAAGGACACATTCCTCCAACTCAGATGGTTTATAACCTGTGCAACATTCCAGTGCCTTGCTCTGCAAAACAGGGTAAGAGTACAAAAGGCTTGCATATTTCATAATAATAATAGCTGGTCAAGGTATTTGGAGTGCAAAAAATTTGCCCCAATCTTAAATAAGCCACCAACTCTCTTATATGCAATGTGAGGACACAAAAATAACAAAATTTCTAAATTTCTTACCCAGGGATGTTTATGCTGTTCGATTATGAATCTTGAAAAGAAAAAAGCTGCTGAAGCAACTACTGACGGTAAGAACTGTACAAATTCATAATCCAGCAAACATAGCTCTGCAATATAACAACTCAAGAAATCCACTTGCAAATTATCTTCATGCTGTGGGGCATAAAAGACCTTGGAATCAATAAAAATCTAACACCAAGGTTAAAAGTAAGCAGTAAGCAGACTTATACATAGGGCTGTGCTTACTTTAACGTTTTCCCGTGCAACTCTCCTTAAAATTCTGCAAGTACAACTTGAACATAAGAGTAATTAATCTCACTAATTAACTATCAGTAAGGAATCACAATTGCAGGAGTAAAAAGGGATTGTATTAATTAAAAAGAAAAGACAAAACCTAAAACATTCACACACAGCATTCTTGCCTGAGAAAATTCCTAGCAGTGGGAGTTCCAATTTCAAAATTCAACAATTTAAGTACATTTTTCTCCATCTCCACCTAAGCATAATTTGTCAAAGCTTTATTAAGTCAAAAGTTGAAGGAGATCAAGAGAGGAAATATGGACGAAATGTTGAGATGTAATTACCTCTTCTTTGGTGTAAAAATTATCTGTCTTGTAGCAAAAATCATCAACACATGGAGGAGTGATCTCTTCCATGAGGATGAGGCTGATGACTTCTTCAACACTTCTATGGTAAGACTTCTTGATCCTTTTCTTGTAAGTTAGGAGTAGACAGAATTCTGTCTCTTTTTTTTTCCTCTTATTTCATAAGAATGAGAAAGAAAAAGCAAGCGTATGGGATGGGAGGGAGATTGTACGGCCTGCATTTTGAAAATGAATTTTACCGCCCTTCTAATGTCGGATTCTTGATTTTATCCGCTAATTTTCTATTTTTATGGGACAATTACTAAATCCTATACAAAGTCTTGATTTTATCCGCTAATATTCTTTTCTTTTCTTATGAATAAGTTATAAGCCCTAAGTTTATCATGAATAGTTGAATACTTGTTTATTAATTATCTTTTTTAGAAAGGTTTTAATTTTTTTAGTAATTACTGTATACAAATTTTTCCCAGTTTCTTATTTTGGAAATCAAATACAGCATAAGTTAATGCAATAATGGACAGTTTGAAACCACCTAAGCAATTAGAAACTGCTGTACTAGTAACTTTTAATAAAGGATATACTACAAAAATTGGGACTTACAACAAGAAGCTGAAGCACCAGTCCCACTGTATGGGCAATCTAATTAGCATGATTTACAAAATTAAGAGTTCCAAAACTATACAAAATGTTGTTAGGCTTTGCCAGAAAGGGTAAGCACTGAGCAAGTAGACAGAAAGATCAATTTCAGCCAGCAGCTGAAAAGTGATGCCATCATCAATTCAAATCCAGCATAAAACTGTTATCAACATTAACATTTTTAACTCCCCCATCATCATTCAAGGGCTGTCTCAAAATACAGTTGAGGAACTTCAGGAGGCGCAGGAAGCGTGGCCACAGCCTTAAACTGTTCCAAAGATCAAATTTTCGATCAGATAATACTGCAAAAGTAGTGGTGCCATCCATGTCGTACACTCTACTATTCAATGTTCTGTTGCTTTAGATTAAAAAATTTCTAGGACAGCCATTCAAAGAACTTACAGCTAGGTAGGAAGCTAATCCAATATATCTAGATTAATTTGAAGATAAAGCATTGAACTTAAAACCAGATCTCACCTTATGCTGCAAATACTTTTGTGTCAGACCACTCGAAAGATTTCTTCTCAGGTATAGACCATGGATGGCAAGAACACATTCCTCCAACTCAGATGGTTCATAACCTGAGTAACATTCCAGTGCCTTGCTCTGCAGAACAGGTAAAGAAATACGTTATCTCATCGGAAGCATGAACAATTTCTCATAGTGACTATTGCTTCTTTTAGAAATGACAAATGCCATCCGTATGACAGAAATTTGCAAAAAATATGCAGCTATTTGCTCCATAGCCAGTTTGTTTAATAAGACGCAAATCTGGGGGTGATATGGACCTCTCCTTTCAAAAGGATCCACTAAAAGTGGAGACTACCATCACTTTAGTGTCTGGATCTCCCAGTGGTAATTATATATCCTCCCATAGCCATCCAACTCCAAGATTAACCGAATTCATTTGTACAATGGTCAGTTATTCAGTGCATACACTTCAACACTTATGGCTAAACACCTAAACTTTCCTCCTGTTGGAGTACAAACTACCACAGGCTTGCCCGGTCAAGTTATTTGACTTAGCTGGTCAAGTTATTTGGAGTGCAAAAAAATTGCCCGGTCTTAAATAAGCCACCAGCTCTCGTATATGCAATGTGAGGACTGAGGACACACAAGAATACCAAAATATATAACTTTCTTACCCAGGGATGTCTATGCTGTTTGATCATGAATCTGGAAAAGAAAAGAGCCGCTGAAGCAACTACTGACGGTAAGAATTGTACAAATTCATAATCCAGCAAACATAGCTCTGCAATATAACAACTCAAGAACTCCACTTGCAAATCTTCATGCTGTGGAGCACAAAAGACAGTGGAATCAATAAAATCTAACAGCAAGTATAAAAGTAAGCAGACTGATAGAATGGACTGTGCTTACTTTGACGTTTTCCTGTGCAACTCTCCTTAAAGTTCTGCAAGTACAACTGGAACATGAGTAATCTCACTAATTATCTGTAAGGAATCACCTTTGCAGGATGGGGAAAAAAGGACTATTGATTAAAGATAAATAAGACAAAAACCTAAAACAATTTTACACAGCATTCTTGCCTGAGAAAATTCCTAGTAGTGGGAGTTGCAATTTCAAAATTCAACAATTTAAGTACATTTTTCTCCATCTCCACCACCTAAACATTATTTGTCAAGCTTTAATAAGTCACACGTTGAAGGAGAAAAAGAAAGGAACTATCAATATAGATATGGACAAAATGTTGAGATATAACTTAACAAATACCTCTTCTTTGGTGTAACAATTATCTGTCATGTAGCAAAAATCATCAGCACGTGGAGGAGTGATCTCTTCATACTTCCTGTGCAATCATAAGTAATCGTGTCAATAACAGAGTTTACTTTATTAGGAAATGTGAAAAAATGGAGATATGAGGTTAAAACGTTACGAGGCAATAAGCATGCAAGAAACCCCAAGAAGTTGTAGCTTGTCCCTATTGATAGAATGAGAAGACAAGAATCTGTCAATGTATGATACTGTGAGATAAACAGTGTCGGAAACAAGCTTGTATTCCTCAGCTACTTCCATCAACCAATCAATCAGGATTTCCCGCATATTCGCTGTCAAATCATTCTGAACCTTCTCCATGTAATTGGGCAAAGGTCTTCTTTTCTCCTCAATCTGAATCCAGACAACCATTAGCCACAGAAAGGCCAGCAATTAAGCATATATTACCTATGTTCATCATTTCTTGACCAGAGTGTTTTTGTGATTTATCATCATAAGCACGAGTCTGAATCATATTACCAAAACAAATTTAAAATAACACAAAATTAAAACAAACCAGCAAAGCATAAACCCCTTCACTCCAGATTTTCATAATCATAATTTTTTTTTTAAAGAAAAATGAAACCCATGTTCCAAAATCAAATTCAATACCTAATTC